>JAFEMH010006165.1:0-133292 GCA_022495995.1 Adenophora triphylla var. japonica | reverse complement strand
AGTATCACTTTGTGAGGACTTCAATTGAAAGTGGTGAAGTCGTTCTGAAGAAAGTTGATACAGTTGACAGCCCGACGGATATGTTGATAAAGCCTTTGCATATTGCTAAGTTCAAGTATTGCTTGGACTTAGTGGGTGTTACTAGTCATTGATGCCCTTTGGGGCGTGGCGACGGAGATGGAGATGTTCTCTTGGATATAGCTTGTTTCGGGATTGATCGTCAAGGTGGAAAATTGTTGGGTGACTCTCAATATTGTTGACAAAACGGAAGCTGATGCCCTGAATCCGAGGCGGGCGCCCCACTTGGGACGAGGCGGGCGCATGAGTGGCCGAGGCTGGTGGTCTCGTTGTTGGCCTTGAGGCGGCCGCATGGCCTGGATGTTGGCATGCGCCTCGGCGGCCGAAGGATTGCGTGGCTTTGACAAAATCCCAGGCGGGCGCCTGGGCTTCTTGAGGCGGGCGCCTCACGTCGTCGCTGGTGACGGGCTGGGCTGGGTTTTTGGCTGCAGATTGTATTTTTTCCCTAGTCATATATATAGTTCTTTTTGTCATTTGTTCCTCCTTATGCCGTTGATAGAGAGAGAGTAAGCTAGGTATTCACCATTGAGAGATTGTGAGATTGTGTGATTGTATTTCGCATTGATCATCTCCTTGTATTTTGATTGATATAGTGGATTGTTCTCCGTCACCCGTGATTTTTTACTCCTCTTGTTTTGAGGGGTTTTCCACGTAAATTTTTGTGTTCATTGTTTGTTATTGTTTTCGCATTACTATCTCTTATTTGTGTTCATTTTTGTATAGTAATTGTAGGCCATTATTTCCTAACACGAGATGATTGGTTAGTTCTTGGCAGTGAATTTTCTCTCTGTTTTTAAATTTGAATAGTGGCACTCTTTCTATATGCTGTAATTTTCTCATCATTTGCTTCAACTATTATTTAGAATTAGCAGACCATTTTACTTGGATGTTTCAGTTATATAAAAATGTCTTGATTCTGTTGAAAAGTGAATATTGGGTTCTAATGCAACGGGCCGATGATTGATTAGCTCATGGAAGTGAGTTGTGTCTCTGTTTTTCGATTAGATTAGGTTTGCAATTCGGATTAAACTTCTAAAGATAGCCACTTTTTCAGTTACCCTTTTCATTTCACTGAAATTTGGTCAATCTTTGCAGAAATAGTTTACAAAGGAAACCATGTTTAAATAGAATGCTTCTTCTGGTGCTTCATCTTCAGCTGGGAAATCTTGTGCTACATCCCATCAAACTATCCAACATTCTAATTGTTGTTGTGGTTGTAATAAATTGTATGGAATGGGAAGAAAAAATCAGTATGTTTCGCTGCGTGCTTTGATGACACTGTCCTTAAGGTGTTATTTGCCCCCACTATGTTGCTGCAGGATTTGTGGGCAAATTACCTCTAGGATTCAACGAAACAATCGAGAATCTCCAGGCAGCAAAACCTGAATATTCTCCCTCTAGAATATTTTTGAAAAGCTTACAGTATGAGAGAAATTAGAAGAGAAGAATGATGGTTATTTCTTTCTGTAATTGGTCTTACATATATATAAGACATTGATGACTTTTCAAACGAAAGGATATGATCATTCAATTTGAAACAGCCTTTGAAGAAAACTGTCATTTTAAATTCAAAAAATGCAGTCACAGAAAATCAAATAAAAACATAGAAGGCACTTCAGAAACCCACGCGCACGTGCCTCGTGTCCAAGTGTCAAGTGCCAAGTCTTTGATATATATATATATATATTATGCTTCCGCCAGGAATTGATCTCGCGACCTCCCTTTAGGCATGCAACTTAACCACTCGGCTGGGTCCTTCTTATGTTTTATTTCTATATCATTTTGGATATATTCATTCTTCAATATTTACAAAGCTAAAAACATCAACAATCCCCCACTTAGCTTTGTATATATTTAATGTCCTCATACTATTGAATCTATGCTTAATTAAAGGTGTTCTTCAGAATTGAACCTTTACTTAGAGTATATATTTCAAAGATATAACGAAATCAAAGGTGGCTGTATGCTTGAACCAAGATTCCTTTGTTAAATCCGGAAATACTACTCACATAGTTCATTCCAGTTTCTCTTAAAATTCTAGATATGCCTAGCACTCATATGGCCATGTGCTACCTCCTAGAATTCATGAACATGTCCAAAAGTCAAGCCTTTTACTTTTGATAGAGAAGCGGCACCACTTCTTAATGTTCATATAGGTGGAGTATCCTAAGTTTCTATATGATATAGAAACTTCTCCATTAAGAGTATAAAACTCACCCTCCTATTGTTACAACCACTCACATATCAATAACTTGTTGTTACCCATTGAACATTTATACTAGTGGTAGTTCTAGCTAAAATGTTGGGTTCCTATTACTGGTGACTCTATAAAGGCTTCAACCCCATTTCAGTTGAGGTTCTTCTCACCAAATCTTTGGAGAGACCTTTAGTAAACGGATCCGCCAAGTTTTCACTTGTTTTCACATATAAGATTGTGACTATTCCTTCTGTTAGTAATTGTCTGACATATTCATGTCTCAAGCTAATGTGTCGAGATTTTCCGTTGTAAATTTTACTTAATGCTCTCGTCAAAGTAGCTTCACTATCACAATGCAAAGATATGACTGGCATTGGTTGTGGACACAACTCTATATCTAACAACAGATTCCTCAGCCATTCTGCCTCTTTGCCTGCGCCTGCTAGAGCAACAAACTCTGATTCCATTGTGGAGTGCGTAATACAAGTTTGTTTCTTTGAAGCCCAAGAAACAGCTCCTCCACCAATAGTAAAAATCCATCCAGATGTTGACTTATTGTCACTAGCACTAGTAATCCAACTAGCATCTGAATATCCTTCCAAAACTGCCGGATAGGAATTATAATATAAACCCAAATTAATAGTTCTTTTGAGATATCCAAGAACTCTGCCAATTCCTTTCCAATGTTCAGTACTTGGGTTATTTGTATATCTCGAAAGTTTGCAACCGCAAATGAGATATCGTGCCCGGTACAATGCATGACATACATAAGGCTTCCAATGGCGCTTGCATATTCAAGTTGTGCAATGGTCCTTCCCGAATTCTCGAAAGCTTATTTGCAACATCATATGGAGTACTAACTTCATCTGAATCCCAAATATTTAAATTTATTTAAAACTTTCTCTATGTAATGAGATTGAGATAAAGCAAATCCCTTACTATGTCTTTTAATCTTTATGCCTAAGATGGTATCTACCTCACCAAGATCTTTCATCTTAAACTGTGAGGAAAGATAATTCTTAGTTTCATTTACACCGTCCATATTTGTCCCAATAATAAGCATGTCATCAACATATAGACAAATGATTACTCCATAATGATTAGTGAATTTAGAGTAAATACACTTATCTGCATTATTATGCTTAAAACCATGGGACAATATGATAGTGTCAAACTTTTCGTGCCATTGCTTTGGAGCCTGTTTTAGACCATATAATGATCTTACAAGTTTGCACACCTTTCTTTCATTTCCATGCATTATGAAGCCTTCCGGTTGTTCCATATACACTTCTTCTTCAAGTTCACCATTAAGAAATGCTACTTTAACATCCATTTGATGTACATATAGCTTATATAGAGATGCTAAAGCTAATAATACTCTAATGGATGTCATCCTAGCTACTGGTGCATATGTATCAAAATAGTCAATTCCTTCCTTTTGTCTAAATCCTTTAGCAACCAATCTTGCTTTAAAAGTCTGAACTGATCCATCAATATTATATTTCCTTTTAAATACCCATTTACACCCTATAGGTTTTGATCCAGGAGGCAAATCAACTAAAATCCAAGTTTTATTGGATATAATTGAGTCCATTTCATCTGTATTGCTTCTTTCCGTAAAGCCACATCTCTAGAAGTCATAGCTTCTCTATAAGTTTTAGGATCTGTGTCTTCTAAGTTAAGCAACATGGGTATTTTAGCAAGAATACCATCCTTATTACCCTCAACTAAGAAAGTAATAGCCTGAGATGATATAAAATCAGGATCTAAGTTTTTCTCCTTTCTAGCTCTTTGACTTCTTCTTGGTTCATTTGGGATTTCAGACATTGTTCTTTTTGTACCAGAAGATGCACTAGCATTATTATGCATTTGTTCTGAAGTATTATTGGATTCATTTATGAATTTATTTTCAATAAATTCAACATCTCTAGATTCTATTATTACGTTAGAATCTAAATCCAACAATCTATATGCTTTAGAATTTTCTGCATATCCAACAAATACACTTTTTAATGCTCTAGGTCCCAATTTAGTCCGTTTAGGATTTGGGACTCTATAAAATGCTAGACAACCCCAAACTTTAAGATAACTTAAATTTGGTGCTCTTCCTTTCCATGATTCATATGGAGATATCTTTAATCTTTGTGAAGGAATTCTATTATTAATATAACAAGCTGTAAGTAATGCTTCCCCCCATAAATTATTTGGCAAGTGAGCATTTAATAACATAGCATTAGTCATATCAACTAATGTCCTATTTTTTCTTTCCGCAACACCATTCTGTTGTGGAGTATAAGGAGGAGTACAATGATGTTCCAAACCATTTTCTTCACAGAATTTATCAAATTCAGATGGAAAGTACTCACCGCCCCTATCACTTCTTAATTGTTTTATTTTCTTTTCTTTCTGATTTTCAACAAGGGACTTATAGCACATAAATTTCTCAAAGGCCTGGTCTTTAGTTTTCATGAGATAAACGTAAGTAAATCTGGAATAATCATCAATAAATGTGATAAAATATCTATTTCCTCCTCGGGTAAGCATGCCATTTAATTCACAAATGTCAGAATGAATTAACTCTAGCATTTCTGAATTTCTTTCTACGGAGGGAAAAGGTTTCTTAGTTATTTTTGCTTGAATACATATTTCACATTTATCATTTCTGTTCATATCATCTTGACAAGAAATAAGACCATGTTTTGACATATATTTTATGGAACGGAAATTAACATGTGCAAGCCTATTATGCCATAAAGAGAAAGAAGATTCAACGATATAAGCAGAACTGGCGTTTATCGCCTTATTATTATTAATAATACTGAGTTTAAACATCCCATCACAAGCATACCCCTTTCCAACAAAAACCCCGTTCTTAGACAGTACAATCTTATCAGATTCTATTACAATCTTCAGACCCTTCTTGTTCAAAGATATTTGCGTAAACAAGATTCTTCCTTATTTCAGAACATGAAGCACATTCGCAAAGACCCAACACTTTTCCAGAAGTGAATTGCATGGAAACATTTCCTTTTCCCAAAACTTCTGCGGTATCATTGTTTCCCATGAGCACCTTCTGTCCATCCTTAATCTCTTCATATTCTTTGAATTGAGATTTATCATGACATACGTGAAAAGTTGCTCCAGAATCAATCCACCAGTCCGATGATTTGGTTACACCTGGTCATGTTGATTTCAAGAATCATGCCAATATGCAAATCGAGAGATCATTGCAATAATTGCGTAATCATCAGTTTCTACAACATTTGCAACATTGGCATTTTCACTCCTTTGTCTTTTCGCATATACTTCAAGCAATCCTTCTTGAAGTGGCCCAATTTTTGACAAAAATAGCACTTCTTTCCCTTTCTTACCGTCATTGGAATTTGTGTTTGAATCGGTTGCTTTCTTTTGTTTCCTCCCCTTTTCTGGTTCTGAAAGTTCCCACCCTCCACATGATTAACTTTAGAAGAAGATTCAATAGCATGTTTTTTATGGATATTTCGAGATTCTTCTTCAATCCTTATATGCTTTTGAATATGTTCTAAAGTGAATCCTTCAGTGGCGTGCATCAGTTTCTTTCTATAATCATTCCAACTAGGAGGCAATTTTGCGATAATCGCCCCTACTTGCAATGATTCAGAAATTTCCACTTTCAAATCTTTCAACTTGGAAACCATAACTTGCAAATCGTGTACTTGATCCATAATCGAAATATTATCAGTCATAAAATATTCAAAGTACTTCATAATTAAAAACTTATCTGCGCCTTGCTTCTCATTGTTGTACTTGAATTCGAGATTTTGCCAAATTTCCCTTGGAGATACAACTGAGACAAACAGATCATACAGGCGATCTGATAGTGTATTCAGAATATGACCCCTGCACAGCACTTCATCGTCCCTTCGTTGCTTTCTACTTGCTGTGATTTCTTTAGGTTCATCATCTTTGGGTTCGGGAATTTCTGGCAGATTTGGATCAAGGACGTAAGCAATCTTCAACGTTGTGAGCACGAACATCATCTTGTCCTTCCAGCGATTGAAGTTTGTTCCATCAAACCTATTTAGTTTGACGAAATCCTGACTAAGCACTTTGAAAGCGGACTCTGACTCTGACTCCATTTCCAACCAAAAACAGATAACACCTTAAGATTGTTGTTGTGGTTGTAATAAATTGTATGGAATGGGAAGAAAAAATCAGTATGTTTCGCTGCGTGCTTTGATGACACTGTCCTTAAGGTGTTATTTGCCCCCACTATGTTGCTGCAGGATTTGTGGGCAAATTACCTCTAGGATTCAACGAAACAATCGAGAATCTCCAGGCAGCAAAACCTGAAGATTCTCCCTCTAGAATATTTTTGAAAAGCTTACAGTATGAGAGAAATTAGAAGAGAAGAATGATGGTTATTTCTTTCTGTAATTGGTCTTACATATATATGACATTGATGACTTTTCAAACGAAAGGATATGATCATTCAGTTTGAAACAGCCTTTGAAGAAAACTGTCATTTTAAATTCAAAAAATGCAGTCACAGAAAATCAAATAAAAACATAGAAGGCACTTCAGAAACCCACGCGCACGTGCCTCGTGTCCAAGTGTCAAGTGCCAAGTCTTTGATATATATATATATATATAATGCTTCCGCCAGGAATTGATCTCGCGACCTCCCTTTAGGCATGCAACTTAACCACTCGGCTGGATCCTTCTTATGTTTTATTTCTATATCATTTTGAATATATTCATTCTTCAATATTTACAAAGCTAAAAACATCAACACTAATTTCTATTTTATTATTGTAAAACCCCACTATAAAAATGAAATATTTATTTTGTGATGAAAAGTACTATTCTTTCCTTCAACCTAATTTTATTTGTAGAGTAGGCCTAATATTTACTTGTACTTTCTCGGGAGGTAACTTAAGCGAAGATAGTGAGTGTAATATCCCTAAATAAATGTCTGAATTTGTTCTTAATACAAACCAAATTCAGATATATTTTGGGAATAATTATCAACCTACTACACCCTCTATTACACTAAATATAATGTACTATACATTAACCACATATATTTTTTTTGATAAAGTTTTTTTCTCTGTGAACAAGTGGTTAAAGTGTTTCAAGAAGTTTTAGAATCTGCGTAAAAAGTTAGGAATAATAGTGGATAAAGATTTAGTTTAATTTAAGTGAGATTTCCTTCCTATTCTTCTTCATAGCTAACGGAATCAGCTGATTGCCCGTTCGATCGTCGTCTCAATGGCCATCATCATCAACAACAATGTTTCTTTGCACGGTAATCACTACTATGAAATTAAACGAGAAAATTATTTGGTGCCGCTTCTTAGCGGGTTCCCTGTTACAATCAAGTATGTTTTGATTGTGTCGTCCCCAAGTTCTTCGGCGATCATCCAAAGCCAAAGTTGATATGTGCCTGTTCCAACTGTGCATGGAAGCATCATGAATTGTCTAAATTACAGGCCGTCGTATGGAGCTCCAACCATACTCCAATGGTCAATCTTGAGAGACTAAGATCTATTTGTTGGTGCTCGTGGAAAAAACCTGAATCGGGTCGGACAAAACTAAATACTGATGGGTCCGTGTCGACCAAGAGAGACAAAGCTGGCATCAGCCGGGTATTCCGCGATCATACAGGAGATCCTCTTTGCGGTTATGTCTTCATAGTGCCACTGGATGATATATTTTTGGTCAAACTCTGGGTGATATGGCGAGGACTTATTCATGCCGTGACTATGGGAGTTAAGATGATATGGATTGAATCAGATTCACTGCATGCGGTCAACACCATTAATAGGAAGCAGCATGCATGCGGTTCAAAGGCAAGTATTGCATCGAAGTATATTTGGGAATATCTGGAAACATATGAAAAGTATAACGTGACTCACTCATGGCGTGAAGCCAACAAGGCCGCCGATCATTTAGCCAAGATGGATATATCGGGAAGCGATATCATTCTATGGCCTAAAGATTTCTCGAGGACCCTTAACAAAATTGAAAGTTTCGTGCAGCTAGTAATACAAGTCAACACAAAAAAATACGGATGTGAGTACAGATGTGAGTTACAACTGTTCACACATCCACCAATAAACAGCGGAATAAAATAAAATAACACAAATAATTAAAACGTTTACTGGTTCTAATTCCAGCAAACAAGGCTTTAAGCCTAAAAAACTTTTCACTATTAAAACTGTTTTACAGAACAAAATCGAATAAGTGAAAACAAAAATATTAAAATACTAAAACAAGTTCTAACCAACTTGTAAACTAAGAACAATCTTCATTTCCCAATGAGAGCCTATTCTAAACACAAGTAGAACAAAGAACTTGTTGAGTTTGATGACATCTAATTTTATAAAGCTTAGAGGATTGAACGAATGGGAAAATCGGTAATTCCTGCGTCAGCAAAAGGGGGCGGCCACGTATGTGGTGCACGATCGCACTGAGTTACTGGAAAAAGGGGGCGATCGCGCCCATGCAAGGGGCGATCGCGTGGTGCCTGTTTGGGAGAAAGGGGCGATCGCACCCTCACTTGGGGCGATCGCACCCAAGGCAGCAAGGTTCGTGCGTACGTGTTTGGTAATTCGGTTTGGGCCTGATCAGCATCTTCTTCCGGTAGTTTTGGTGTAGGACTCTAAAACCTGGCAGGGCTAGGAATAGGCAAGTATAAATAAGGCCTATTCCCTAGCAGTTAGTTTGGTTGTAATTCCTAATGTGATAGGCATATCAATAATTCTAGGTGTCCCTAGGTTTTCTTGTTTCTCTATTGGTTCTATAGATCTAGGGTTTGCACAGTTGTGAATTCCTTGCAAGGATTCGTGCATTAGATTAGAGATTGTATTTAGTGATTGGCAGTCGATAATAATATTTTTTCCCTCTGTCCATGAACGTAGCCAAGTTGGTAACCACGTATATCGTTGTGTTGCGTGATTGGTTTATTTTCTATCTCCTACATAGACTTTGTTATAACAGAACTTGTATGAAAACTAGATGAGTTCGGATGTAAGTCACAACCTCACTCACAACCTAAAAGTTTTGTAGAATTCGTGAAGAACAAAAAGGAATTGTCTTCCAAAGAATTCTCTAAAAACCGTGTCTTCTCAATGTGCTAATGTCTTGTATTTATATGTACCTTTGAGAAGTCCTTAAATCAATCCAAGTCTTCCTTATTTGATGCAATCCAACTCCTATAAGAAAATATAAGATTGACACTAACAAGGAAAGTCATTTGTTAGAAGGGTAGTCCTAGTCTAAATATATTTATATAAATAAAATATATTTACATATTAACAATGTCCTTTTCCAAATAGGAATATGAATATTTGCAAGAAAGTCATTAAATCATCTTACAAAAACTTACAAATATGATTCGAATTAGGAAACTAAATATTTCCTAAAATCTCACTCTTTCAATATCCCCCTATTTTGGACTTTCTGGTCAAAACAAAGATTTAGCATTTTATGAATCAATTAACCAAGATGGTCAACACAAATCTCCCTCTAAAATGGATGTGTGTGAGGATGTTTAAACACATTCACACAAAACTGCATAGACAAATGTTAGTACCAAAAGTTGCAATTTAACAAACTAAGACAAATCAGCATCCTGCAAATATTTAGAGATTACAGACCAAATCAAAAACTAACAAATAACAAAAGCAAATACTGTTTTAAGAGTTTTAATTCACCACAGCCAGAGCAAAAAAATATAATAACTTCCTCTTAGTTCAATCTTCCCAGCTACCCCAGCAACAGCAAACACATCATCAGCACCATCATCTTCGTCTCCCCCATTTTGACTAGAAAGTGTAGTCTTCCATTTCTGGAGATCCACCTTCAAAGCCTTCGGGTTCTTTGCATGATTCTGGGTGGCAATCAGTTGAGCATTCAGGACTCTAGAGAGAGCTTCAGGTGCAAGGATTTCAGCAACTAGGGCCTTTATTTGATCATTAAAAGGAACGGCAGATGTGTGGCTAGATGTGGCCACATTTTTACTCACACCTTCAGATTCAGCCTTAATGGCAGATCCATAAACCTTTGTTTTGGGTCTAGAAGGGTTTTGGTCTCTTTGAGCAGTTCAATTTCACTCACTCTAGCTTTACCTTTTTCAACTTTAACCCCTTGAGCCATAAGAATTTGTGAAATGAGGAAGGGGTAAGGAAGGGACCATTTTTTGGAGGAAGACTCACAATAACCACGAATTTTTCTAAAAATGAATTCCCCAAAATTTATGGATTTATTGACACCCAACCTGTACAGCAAGTCTGCATGGACCCTAGTGACTGAGGTTTTATTGTTTGAATGCAGAGGTTGGCAGTTAGGTTGAGGTGGAGAAAGCAATATAATGAGGTGAGAGATCCACTACCTAAATCCTTAGGTTTTAAGGGCTAAGCTGTAAGCTTCCCATTGGTAAGGGTGGAGACAATCTCATCCTCAGACACCTCACACTCTTCATCACAAACTTTCTCTAGCCCTAAAAAGGTATTAATGAAAGAGGGGGAAAAAGAAATGAACTTCCCTATGACATACATAGTGTAGAACATTGGAGAAGCAGGGTTATTTAGGCCTTTGGTCTGGTTGGCATAAAATTCATGCACAACCTTTGGAAAGAAGGTCTTGGGGTGATCAACAGTCAACAGCAAACCCTTGTCCTAAAAAATTTTCACTAAGCCCAGCCTTGCAAACTCTCTCTATCTCTCTTCATCTTTATAATCAAAACCTTGTTAACAATTTGCTCATGCCTTTCAGAGGCATCTAGAGATAAAAATGAAGGGGAGACAACAGTTAAAGTAGTAGAGGAGAGGGATACATGAATACCCTTTTTGGATGACATTCTTGAGGATATGCGCCCGGATGTGTGTACATCTGAAGGCACATCCTTTGGGGGAGAGGGCTCCCTTTCAGATTTAGTATCAATTTCCTCAGCTGTTTGTAATTCCACAGCTTGGTCTTCCTCTTCTTGTTCAAGCTCTTCAGGACCTAGCTTGAATTTCTCATCAGTAGCTGTATCATCACTTTGTATGCTTGATTCTTCTTCTTCCATAGCCTGAACGGCTCAGATTCTGATACCTTCTTTTTCCCTTTTAATTCCATCATCAAATTTGCTAAGGGCTCTTCATCCTTTTCAGCTTGAGTGGGCAAAATCTTCTGAGCCCTTGGCTTTCTGACCAATTTGGATTGGGGTTCCTCCTCCTCTTCTTCTTCCTCTAGGTCAATGGTTGTTAAGGGTTTACCACCAGGCAGCTTCTGGTGTTTAGCTTTGTCAGCATCAGACAGTTTTCCGACCCTGTGAGATTTTCTCACCTTCTTAGGGGGTGAGGATTTGAGGGTGTTCCCTTTAGGTTTAGAAGTTGGTAGCTTCCTTTTCTTGGTGACTATGGGAACAATAGCTAGAGGAGAAAATGGCACAACTGTTTGTGGAATGGGAGATGGTGGAGGTGTGGGAATTTTTGGTGGTGAGGGAGAAGCTGTTGGTTCCATAGGAGCGAAATCACATGGATGAGGTACCTCCATTATTGAAGCTTCAGATGTGACCTGTTCCGGCGATTGTGGAACAGTTACAAAGAAAGAGGTGGGAGGCTGAGTTGATTCAGGCAATGCCATCGAAATTGGTTGTACAGCAATGATGTCTTCCTCACGAATAGGGCTTGTTGGTTCCATTCATTCTGTAATATGGGTTAGAAAGAGAACAGAAAATATGGTGCATGTGTGTGAGAGGGAAATTGGGGCAAAATAGGAGTAAACACAATGAGGAATTAAAGATATGTGACGGATGTGAGTCACAATTATACTCACATCTCCCCCTTTCCTACTTAATTAAGGATTTCTTACCTCTCTAGGACTCTAGACAACGACTTGATTTGACAGAGTCCACAATGGATACAAACCCTTGGCCTTCACACACGGAAAATCACCAAAAAAAATAGGGATTAAATTTTATCAAAATACCAAATACCTTTTATGGTAACACCAGATTTCTTCAGCCATATCATTTCCACAAATACCCCTTTGAATTTGTCCTTCCATTTTCCATGAGGATCTTGACACACACCTTTCATTTTCATGAGAGATATTGGAAATCAAGAACATTTTAAATTAAATAATAAATTAAGAATGAAAATAAACTAGAGAATATTTACAAAGCACCATATATGACCTAATATGCTAAATGACTAGAATGATGCAACACAGAGGTGAAGGAAAAAATCTCAGTTTCAGATGTGGCATAGGATGTGAGTCACATTTTGGGACACATCTAGATCACAAAAAGTCAATGGACAGTAATCTAATATGCACAGCCTCTAGGATGCATCCACCCATTTTTTATTGTGGGTAAATTTCATATTGAGTACCTTTCACTTTTCTTATTACCCAAAGATACCCATTTTGTTCGGTGATATTTTTAAGTTTGATTTCAAACTATTATCTTGAGGATCACTTGATCACACTGGACTTGGCTTCATACATATGGGTGAAGCAGCTGTTTCTCTTGATTAAGGCACCCATTGTGAGATATCTAGGAAGATTGTATCAAGTTATCAAAAGACAACATGAATAAGAAATGCCCACAATTAAGTAATCAGACATGTCAATAATGTAGGATAAACAAGTGACCACACTAAGAGATTTAATGCTAATGCTTTTTTTTTTGAGTTAGTTAATATACAGATGTGTCAACGGATGTGTGCACTTTTGTTCTCACATCCTCAAATATCACACAAGCCAAGAGACTTCCTCAAGGAGGAAAATCTCTCATGATCTAATGCCTTTGTAAATATATCAGCATGTTGATTTTCATTCCCAACAAATTCCAGACACACAGTTTTTTGTTCAACAAGATCCCTTATGAAATGGTGTCTAATATCAATGTGCTTAGTTCTGGAATGTTGACAGGGTTCTTGGATGTGTCTAAAGCACTCTTTTTATCACAAAAGGCAGTAAGAATTTTGTTATTCAACTCATAATCTTTTAGCATTTGATTCATCCATGGCAGTTGTGTGCAGCAGCTACCAAAGGCTACATATTCAGCCTCTGCTGTAGATAGGGACACACAATTTTGCTTTCTACTATATCAAGAAACAAGGTTATTCCCTAGATAGAAGCAGCCCCCAGAGGTACTCTTTTTGTCATCACAATTGCCAGCCCAATCTGAGTCACTGTACCCAACCAAATTAGTGTTTGTCTCTTGGAATAATGTAACCCTAGGTTTGCAGTCCCATTCACATATCTAATAATCCTTTTCAAGTCTTTGAGATGGGAAACCTTTGGGTTTGCTTGATATCTAGCACAGATACATACACTATACATAATGTCAGGTCTACTAGCTGTGAGGTATAACAAACTACCTATCATGCTTCTATATACAGTTTTGTCTACACTCTCACCATCTGTGTCATGACTGAGCCTTTGGGATGATCCTATTGGTGTTTTGAGGTGAGAGGACTGTTCAAGGGAGAACTTTTTCACAAGATTTTTGTCATACCTAGATTGGGAGATGAACATGCCTTCTTTGAATTGTTTAATCTGTAAACCTAGGAAGTAGTTCAACTCACCTACCATACTCATCTCAAATGTGGAGGACATGCTATCCACAAATGCAGTCAACATAGTGTCTGAATTTGATACAAATACTATGTCATCTATATAGATTTGAGCCATAATTATATCCCTCTTTTCTTTTCTCACAAACAGATTTTTTTGCACTTCACTTCTCTTGAACCCTAGGTGAAGCAGATGATCAGTTAACCTACCATACCAAGCTCTAGGGGTTATTTAAGCCCATACAGAGCCTTTTTCAGTTTGTACACAGGGTTTGGGAAATCAGGGTCCACAAATCTCTTAGGTTGTTCCACATAGGCCTCTTCATTCAAAACCCCATTTAAAAAAGCACTCTTAACATACATTTGATGAAGAGTTAGCTTGAGATAGCAAGCTATGGCCAACAAGAGTCTTATGGATTCAATTTTGGCTACAGGGGCAAAAGTTTCTTCAAAGTCAATCCCTTCAACTTGAGTATACCCTTGAGCCACAAGTCTAGCCTTATTCCTAGTGATCACCCCTTTCTCATCAGTCTTATTTTTAAAAATCCATTTTGTTCCTATGACATTTCCATGAGAGGGCTTAGGAACTAAGGTCCAGACATCATTCTTTTCAAATTGATTCAACTCATCTTGCATGGCCAAAATCCAGTCAATATCCTTTAAAGCCTCAATTATGTTTTTGGGTTCAATGTTTGAAACATAACAACAATAACTTACCTTGGAGAATGCTGATGAGCAGCTCCACAAACCAGCTAGATATCTGTAGTTTACCTTCCCTTTATGCATGGTTCTCATTTGATCATGTACATCTCCCACAACCTGTGAGGTGGGATGGTTTTTCTGGATTCTTGAGGGGACATCCCTTGATCTAATGCACGAATTTTTGGCAAAGAATTCACAACTGTGCAAATCTTAGATCTAGAGAAATAGATGAGCAAAAGGAACTTCAAACTTGGTTGGGGGTAGGCTCTATTTATATGCCCTACTTATAACCCTGCAGGGTTTTATAACTCTACGCCAAATGCCGCTAAACAGGCCTTTCCGGACTGAGGGGACGATCGCCCCGTCTCCCAAATTGGCACCCGCGCAATCGCGCCCTTCCTGGGCGCGATCACCCCCTTTTGACAGAAACTTGGCGCGGTCGCGCGCCTTACACCACCAATCGCTCCCTAGCTCGCATGTTAGGAATTCTGAATTTTGCTGTTTTGTCCCCTAATTTAGGCGTCCCCAACTTAGATGGCACAAAACCCAACAAGAACATAATGTGTTTGTCACATGATGTATAATTATGTCTTTTGCCTCTTAAAACTTAAGGGGTTAAATGTCATTTAACCTAAGTTTTCATCACCATTCAACCCTACCACTAAATAGCTATTCCCACTACTGCCTAAGCTCCACCACTTGGCATCAAACTACCACCATTATTAACCAAATCAAAAACAAATTTTTGTTTTTAACCTAACAACCAAATATAAATCACATCCCAAATATAAATACAATTTGTTTCATTTTAAGTTAACTTAGATTCGGGTTTTTAATTTCACAATGTAGCTGGTTGTTCTTCAAAGATAAAAATTAAAAAATAAAAGAAAAACTCATATCTGTGTTTTTTCAAAATCTTCAACCAGCAATTGTACACTGAGAATCTAGATTTGGAACATATTTCACACGATTGCAGGATTTGGAGTTGTTCAAAGTTGACGAACAACAATCTTCAAAATCGCCAAACTGGTTTTCTTCAAATCTTTGATCTGCTATCTCTCATGACTACATGGAATTGGATTCGTCAATTAAAAACAAAGGTGGGTTTTGAATCAAATTGAAGAGGGGAGGATGACGTACTCAGGGAATGGGGCTGACTATTCGCCAAACTGGTTTTCTTCAAATTTTTGGTTTATTTTAGTTCAATTTTTGTCTTTTGAATATATAGTAACGCCCCGTGCATCGTACGGGAGTAAGTCTAGTATAATTAATCACAAAATGGTTGTAGAAGAAGAAGAGAAGAAAATAGGGAGATAAAGTTCTTCTAAATGTAGTGCTCTCTCTTTATTTTGTATGAGAGAATATGAATGGTTTTGTGTGTCTCTAAAGGCTGATGGAAGGCCATATATATAAAAGACTAATAGGCACTTCATTTAGGGAGTACTCCATTTCACATGGAATGGTGTGAATCTACCATTCTGCCCATTATTTAATGTCAACTTACACTTCAGGAATTCTACACATTAATTAATCTTCTACATTTATATTATAACATTATATTTATAATTTATACATGTACGTCTACATGTTTATGTATATTTATCAAGTATACATATTTTGCGATCCATGTTCTAACAGATAAATGTCATTTAACCTAATCTTCACCACCATTCAACCCCACCACTAAACAGCTATTCCTGCCACTGCCTAAGGGTCTGTAGCGTAGTGATGGGACCCACTGATCCAGGACTTAGAGTAGTTTGCGAAAAAGAAGAGCAATCTTTTCCAACCGCTTAGGTTTTAATAAAACACGTTTTAAGTAAACAAGAACAAATAACTGCATGTTGCATGAGCCCTGAGCCCAAACACCTACCCTTCTTCATTCCCAAATATCTGAACCCTCGTGTCTTTCCCCCGCAGCTCCTCACAAATCTTGGTTTCGGGCACCGGGTCACCGTCTGATCAGTTAGGAAGATCAAGCGCATTGTCAGCTTCACCGTTTGCTTCGACTCCGATTCTCAGAATGTCTGCATCAGCTGGTAACGATGGGGACAACACCACTCTGCCTCCCGGGACTCCCCAAACAGAACAGCAGTGGAATCAGTTGGCTGAACAAATGAGACTGCGACAGGAAGCACAGATGAATAGCCTTCTGGAGGCTATTAGGAGCCATGGTTTGGCCGCCAGTCTCAATCCCGATGGCACTTTCACCGTGGAAGAAGAGGAGGACCCCAATCCAACTCTTGGTCGCCCTGACTACTCAAGAATGCCACCACCAACCTCCTACGGTACTACTACCAGAGCTCATGCTCCTCGATCTTTGGGTCAGCCAGCTCCTCAACTACAGACTACTGGACCCATGCAGCCTGACGAGATAAGCCAGTTCGCAGTTCCTCAGTGGGGACAAAATCAGTACAGAATGTCTTCCCATGGTTGGGGGTACCTCGGAATGCCACAGCAAGTTGGGATACCGCCTTAGTTTGGGACAAATCAGCCCGGATCTTCGCAGCAACAGTTCAGGGTACCACAACAATAGTTTGGAATGCCGCCACCACAGTTCAGTCTAGGGCAACAGTCGGGTGCCCCTCTTCTAAGTGATGTTGGTCCAGCTGCCCCTAACACCTCGCCGGCTTCCACAAACCCGTTTCTCACTCAGGGTCCAATGGGCCAGCAAGCCCCCGTCCCAGTCTCATCAGAATCACCAGGACCACAGTACCCTCTCGGTTATATACCCTCACCACAGCCAGGCATGCAGTTCAACAACCAGGGACAGCAGCCCGCATTTAAGCCTACTTATGAGTCTCACCCCGGGAACCCGAGCTACCCGGCTACCTCAGGTCTGCCTTCACCCTCTCTGCCGATTGGAAGCCAACAGCAAGCCACTGGGTTCTATCCCTTTGCCCAGGCTCCTACCTACACTCCCCAGGGTAATTTGGGCCAAGGACAGGTTTTCACCTATGCTCCGGGATATGGTATTCCTTCCACCAGTGCACCCCTAACAACTAGTCCTCTTCCTAGCTCAAATGTCGGCTCAGGAATTCCCGCTCCACCTTCGGATCCCCATTTGGCCTGGTTTATAGAGCAACACAAGGAAATGAAAGCGCAGCTTGCTGAATTGACTGTCAAAAAGAACACTGCTCTTCGGCCCACAGATCCCGACTCGATTGTACCCCTGCCTCACAAGTTCGTGATGCCCAATATCGACTTGTTTGACGGGAGTGCGTGCCCTAAAACTCACTTGGACACCTATACTTTGGCAATGAAAGCTAAGGGATGCACAAACCAGCAGTTGGCCGACTATTTCAGTCTTTCTTTGAAGTCAGGAGCTTTGAAATGGTTTTTTCGATTAAAGCCTGAAGCTAGGGCTACTTGGGAACAAATTACCAATACTTTCACGGATAAGTATAAAGCCAACTTGGAATGGGAGACAAACAGAGTTGACCTGCAGACAACGATTCAGCGCCCTCATGAAAATATTAGGGATTTTTATAAAAGGTGGAACTTGAAGCTTAGTGAAATGGCCATCCCTCCCTCTGACGAGGAGCAGTTAGACATCTTCCAGTCATGCTTGAAGCCGCATTTAAGGACCTCACTTAGCAATTTCCCCTATCTGGATCTGTGGGCAATGGTCAATTTCGGGGCTAAATTTGAGAGGGCTTACAATCAACAGCAAGTTGTTGCACCTACTTACAGATACCGGGCTTCTTCCACCTCCAACATGACTCCTGCCCAGCCCAAAGGTAAAGAAGTAATTAGCTATGCAAGACAGGACTGTAACAATGCCACTTCCTTTGTCCCCAAGAAACCTGATACATCCAGATCTCGGCTCCAAGGCTTGGGAAAGTTTGGGATGCCTTTGAGTGATATCTTCAGAGGTTTGGTAAAAGAAGGTTTGCTCCGGCCTTTAGATAATTATCAGCCCAGAAACCCCAATGCTCCTTTGGATACCTCCAAGCATTGTGCCTTTCATCAGTACCATGGGCACCTGACAGATGATTGCGTCCCCCTGAAAAGGGCAATCCAAGGTTTGATAGAGTAAGGAAAGTTAGAAGCCCCCGAGGGGCCTAATACAGTCAAAAATCCTTTTCCAAGAAACCATAACCAAGTGAACATGATTGAAATCGGAGAGCCTTTGCATGCCAAGGAAAATGTGGAAACTGGTGAAGATCACCAAATGATTAATCTCGAATCCGGATTTGAGAATGATGGACAGACCTATCCTCCCGAGATCCCTCAGACAGACCAGCATTGGATCCAGTTGGTAGAGCAGATGAGACTGCGACATGAAGCTCAAATTGACAACCTTCTGGAGGTCTTTAGGAGCCATGATTTGGCCGCCAGTCCCAATCTCGATGGCACTTTTACCGTGAAGAAGGAAGAAAATCCTCCTCCCACCCTCAATCGTCCCGGATATGTCAGGATCCCACCACCAGCTTCCTATGACACCACCGTCGGAACTCCTGCCCACCGACTTACAGGCCAGCTAGCCCCCAAACAGCAATTCAAAGTGCCGCCATCCCAACAGCAGTCAGGGATGGAGCAATTCGGCAAGCCTCAACAGCCGTCAGGTGTCCCCTCTCAGAATGATACCGGTCCTGCAGATATCAGTAGAGGGAATGAAGGTTTGAAAACAATGGAGGAAATGTGGTTAGCCATCAGGGATCTCAAGGAACGCCAGAATGAACAGCAGGCCTGGATCGAAGAGGCCACACGTCATTTCAGAACATTGGCAATCCCCCAACTGATTGGGGCTCCCCTGAAGGACAAATACGTGCCTGTTCCCCCAGCTTCTATTACCTCTTGTTACTCGGTGGAATCCAACCATTCGCTTCCAAGCAAGCCCAGCAGCAAATCTCCTCAATCTAACTCAACTCAGAACCATCCTAGCACAGCTCGGCCTGAAACCCCGAATTCACCCCCAACTGTTGAGCACATTTGGTGGGATATCTGTGACTGCCCCGACTGCCTCGAGAGGGACTATCAAGATTGGATAAACGAAGATCGTCCTCCCAAAAAGAAGAAAGCCTCTTCCCAGCAAAAGTTGAAAGAAAAATTCAAAGCTGGTTATACCAGTGAGGGTATACTCGGGGAACCTTCAGGAGGATTTGACTACTATGTCATTTACTCTAATGAGCCTAAGGTCCCTTCCTCCACGAAGCCGCAGCGCAGATGACTGAGCCCTTTTGAGGCCCGAAGTTCAAGTACCAATGAATAGTCTTTTAGTCAACCTTTGTAGGTTCTAGTATTTTTCTCTTTCACCTAAGTCCTTCCTGGACATTTGTCCTTTTAGTCCATTTTGGACATAATAGTTAAATGTCTAACTTTTATATAAGTCTTTTTTCTTTTCTTGCTAGACTCGAGACATCACTTGCACACCCACGTTACACTTAATTGAAATGGTTTTATCCTAGATGATCACTTGTGCGGCTCAACCACTAATTCTTTGAAATAATTAATATTTGAATTAATCGGAGTGAGAAAATCAATTGATATCCTTCTCAAATTGGGGCTTACCAACTCCCCATCTTGCATCTCGTATGCTCACATCCCTTTCATCATCCTCATCATTTCGTTGTTCGATGAATTTGCATGGATCTTTTCTCATTTAAAGCTCAAGCAAGCAATGAAGACTTAATTTTGTTTAGTTCATCCGATAGGGATTGCGGTTGAAGCCGTAGGGAAAACCTTTACCTCACCCTCACCAAACAATACCCTTTCATTTCGAGATCGGCGTGTTTTGAAACCCGGTTTAGCCATCATTTTTTGCTCCATGCTAAGAGAAGTCCAAGCAAGCCTAAGAAGTTAGCTTCGAGAGTCGGCGATGCGCTAAATATCTCAAGCCATGAAGGAAGGACAAAGATAATCCTCAACTCCTCAGGAGGCCTTCCAAGTTATTAATAAAAAAAAAGGACTGTCAATCCTCACGATTCAGCAAAAGTCCCTGACTCCTCAAGAAGCTCTCCAATGATCAAAAAGAAGCCCGAATTCTCGCAAGTTTGCAAAAGTTCTCGATAGCTTGGACTTCCTCTCACCATTACCTTAATCAATCCCAAGCCATCCTCTCGATTTTAAAGGATACTCCCATTTCCTTAATCAATCCCAAGCCATGCTCTCGCTTTTAGAGGATATTCCCATTACCATTATCCTTATCTTTGGCCAAAGTCAAAATCTGACCTCTTATTCTTAGAGGCAATCAATCTTCCTCGCCGTAGATTTCCTAAACACATCCCTGCAAGCCAACCTCTCATCTTTAGAGGCTTAGTCAGCAAAAAGCCCAGCCGACCTCTCATCTTAAGAGGTCATGATATCCTAAATCACCCGATGGCCGATCGAAGCCCGAAAACCCAGCTACAGTCCCTACCGGATAGTAATTTCATTCCAATATCTTTGAGAGCTAAATCAAATTGGAATCTAATCCATCTTGGCTCAAAGTCATCAATCTAAGATTGTGCAAATTCAATCCATTCATTTGGCACTTCATGTGAGCACGTTTCATTTCTCTTCCACAAACACTTGTCGTGGATGTCCCACTGGGGCTTCCCATCCGTGTCTTTCGACGACACTCTAGGAGGGCATGTTTTTCAATCCTCCAAATCCTCAAAATCCTCAAAGGTCCTCAGATCCGCGAATTTCGACATTCGTTCTCTTTTCAATCGGGATAAGCCCGAACTACGGTGACCTGAGCTCCTCACAATGAGGGGATCGTAGGCAACCATAACTGGTCCGGTCGAAATCACAAACAAATCTCGAAAAAAAAAATCCGGTATCATCAAGGATCGTCCCTATACACTTTCCGTCCTTCCGAGCTTGATTCTCGATACCAGTTGGTTTTCTCCTTGTGATTAATCAAAATATTTGTTCATATCAGATTTAGTGTTTGAATAACCCGAACATCAATAAAGGGTTTTAAGCAACCTTGTGATCATCATGAATAAGACAAGTTTTCAAGTGTCTCGACAAGTCTTCTCTCTCTCCATCATAGGGAAATAGAGCCAAACACTGTCTTTCTGTCAGCAGGGGCTTCCATACACTTTTCCACACCTTGTGATGCTTATACTCTCTCAAAAGAGTCAAACCTAAAGCGAGTATGTATACAAAAAATCGGGATTCATTCCCACTTTTCAAAAGATGTGCCCCTGCACGTAAAAATTTCTGAGTCTTGTCCATTGACTGATTGACTAAAGTCTGAAATGATGGGTTGCCTCCGTGGCCACAAGATGACTCTGTCTGCAATAGGGATGCATTGAATCTCTCCAAGCTAGGGCTTTTGTTAAGCTGTTCTCTCAGGCTCTCTTTACCAGATTCCCTCCGGGTTTGCTTTGCATCATCAACTGGGGCTTCGCCTAGTTATCTCTTCAAAACCAGGGCATTCTCTGCACATTCTCTGCTGCTTGCCGTCTCGGGTTGCACGACACACCTTATTCTCCCCAGCAACAACTCAATCTACTGCAATTTGTACTCCCGGGAGAATCTCCGACTTGCCTGGACTGCACTATATCATCCATCACTCATACATTTCCCCACCTCATGGGAGAGGGTTCACCCCATCATACATAAACACATACAAACCCTCTCACCACCATGCATCCCCACAAAAATCTCCCAATGGCTCATGTAGCATGCACAAAACTTGAATTAATAGGAACAATCCTAAGTGATTGAAGATCATAAATCATAATTTTCCTGCCAAAAGCTTAGGCTAAGTGCATCTCCAAAAGCAAGTAAATGCATCATCTCGCGAACATATGCAGTGATACTCTCATAATCATTTTGGTTCTATGCATGCATCTGTCATCATGAATGTCATATATGCATCTTCCTCTCTACTAACAAATGCAGCAATTCAAACATGAAAGACCAGTTTCCGTTACAACCTGAAGTCTCTTCGCAGGAAGGATGGTCTCCATCGAAGCGTAATGACAATGACTTCAACAGAATTGCCCAAATAACTGGCAAGACCCCCAAGTCCGCACAAGCTTGACTCAGACGCCTCAAGTCACCACCATCTTGGATTCAGATATCTAAATCCCGGTAGTTATCGTAAGCTCGAATCTTGCCCAGCGAGAACACCTTCAAATAGTCTCCCTCAGGTACAAAACCTCGATTTAGGATCATACTCCTGAACTAAGTCCCCATTTAGGTTCATAATCCTGAACAAAACCTCAACTTAGGTTCATACTCCTGAACTAAGTTCCCACTTAGGTTCATACTCCTGAACTAAGTCCCCATTTAGGTTCATACTCCTGAACAAAACCTCAACTTAGGTTCATACTCCTGAACTAAGTTCCCACTTAGGTTCATACTCCTGAACTAAGTTCCCATTTAGGTTCATACTCCTGAACTAAGTCCCCATTTAGGTTCATACTCCTAAACAAAACCTCAACTTAGGTTCATCCCCGACGAAAGTTAACGGAATCCCGTTTCTTTCCTCATTTCCATCTACGGCAGTGAAACGTAAGCCCATTTTCTCCGACGAAAATTAACGGAATCCCGTTTCTTTCCTCATTTCCATCCACGGTAGCAAACGTAAGACCGATTCCTTCAAATGAAGTCTACCAAAGGACTGTCTATCCCCACAGAGTCCATCCTCAACATAAGGACACAAACCATCAAAGGAGATTGTTTCAAAATAAGTTGATACCTCCGGATCATCATTCACCAAGGCTTGAGGCACCTAAATGCCATCACTAAGGTTTGTGGCACCTAAACGCCATCACTAAGGCTTGAGGCACCTAAACGCTATCACCAAGGTTTGAGGCACCTAAACGCTATCACTAAGGTTTGAGGCACCTAAACGCTATCACTAAGGCTTGAGGCACCTAAACGCTATCACTAAGGCTTGAGGCACCTAAACGCTATCACTTTGGTTTCGACACAAAATACGAGGAAAGTGATGAACCACAATTATCCTCTGATTCGAAAAACCAAAGTCACTCTAGGGTCGACGTCTGAAGATAGTCGAAAGACCTGAACTACGACCGGATTGACTCCCGCAAGGGATACGTAGGAATCCTTTCATTAAGGGTCCAGCCATTCGACCACCTTGGTCACCTCCTCGCCCATCTCGGCAACGTTTTCCAGATTGGGATCCTCACTTTGTCGATGACCCCACTTCCCCTGGAAGTACCGTCATCGAGGGGCTACTGTAAGTACCCCAATCTGGGTCGTTAATGTTCCGTCAGCCTAAATTAATGATTTATAATCATTTAAGGGCATTTTGGACATTATTTTGACAATTTGAATGAGGAAGGACCTTTTAGGAATAAAATTATGGCCAAAGACCTCGCTGGAAATCCATCATTTCCAAGGAAAATCACCTTTTGACCAAATAAAAAACAGCCAAAACAGCTTTTCTGCAGTTCAGGCACGCCGTCGATCTTGTCCGCGCGGATAAGATTGAGGCTCGATCTTGTCCTCGCGGACAAGAATGTCGCTCCAGACAAATTATAAATTCAGCCTTTCTCCTTCAGTTTTAACATCAACAAACACCTTTCCCTACTGTTACTATGCCGAAATCCCTCCTCAAAACAACCTTAAACACTCCCACAACTCCAATTTAACACCAAATCCAACCTCAAATCCACTACCAAATCACTTCTAAGCCTTGAAATCTCTCAAACCCCTAAACACCAACCCAAGAAACATTGGTAAACCCTTATTCTCCCTACTCAAACCTCTTTTGTTCATGTATCCATTTCATATCTCCATGGTGTGATTTTAATTGATTACTTACTTGTTCATCCCCTTCCCCCTTTTTGTCCTTGATCCATGAGGATCTCCATGAAATCCATTTCCATGGATGATCTTCTAAAGAGATCTACATCCTCTTTTATTTTCATGTCATCCCCCATGTCCCCTTTTACATTAACTAGTATTTACTTGTTATTTGCTCTAGTTCACTTCACTTAGAAGATGGTCATCTTGGAGTTCATCTCCATGGATGATCACTTCAAATGGTCCATATTTTCTACTTTCATGCATCTTTATATTTTTTAGTCTTTACTTGCTTTCTTGACCTAAATATGGTCATCTTGGAGTCAATCTCCATAGATGATCATTTCAAATGGTCCACAATATTAACTTTCTTGCAAATGCCCCTCCCATAGTCTAAGATGTTCACCTTGGAACCATTTCCTTGGATGAACATCCTTAAGACTTACGCAAATTAGGTCACACAAGATGTATAAGATACACTTGAGTATAGATCTCAAGGATGGTCATTCTTATGACCACCTCAGAAGATCTTCCTCTTAAAGTTGATACATCTTGACCTATTTCTTGTTTTGTCAAATTTACTTTCATGTCAAACCCCATCCCAAGCAAATGAAATGCTTCTAAGTCCTAATGTACCCTCATGATGGCTTGATATAGTAGATCACCACTAATCATGTTTAGTGATCACTAATCAAAGCTTAAGGAAAGTGGGGACAAGCATGGATGCAAAATCCAAAATGTTTTTATTTGACATTTTCTGTTGCAACTCCAGTTCTGATTCTATAAATCCAGTTGACATTCTGGAAATTACAGAATCAGACTGGAAAGCTGCCAAAAGGGAATCCTACTGTCTTATCCGCGCGGACAGGATTGAGTCTCATCCCAATCCGCGCGGACATGAATGTCACAGACAGACATTTTTGTTTTCAGTCCTTTTTCACTCACAGAAGCACAATGTTTTGATTAATTTCAGTCTTGTCCAGTCAAATTATTTATTTCCAGAAAATCCCTTTGCAAAACACACACACACACACACACACATACAAATGGTTTCAAGTTTGGAAGACTCGTTTACGAGGCATTCCGGGTGAACGTGCTAATCGTTCTTCTCGGAGTGTAACGTGACCTCCGAACTCACTTCTCTCATTTTTGGGCATTTTTCAAAGTTTTGGCCCTTAAACTAAAAACGGCGTGGCGACTCCGTTGATTTTTTCAAAATAAAAATCGGGTACATCACAATACTATCAACAAACCAAACGATTTGGACTTATAAATGACAGTATTGAAAATGCGGTATAACTGAATCAAACGATCCAGTAGGTAAAAGTGCAATCGACGAGCCAAATGACTCGGATTTGTAAAGATCGTAAAGTAAGTGCGATATCAACGGATCAAACGATCCGGACTTGTAAATGACGATCACGAACCTAACGGTTCCGATGGTAAAAGTGCGAATCAACGGATCGAACGATCCGGATGGTAAATGACAGAAAAGTAAAAAGGGGACTCGAACGTCATTTTTACCCTAAATTACTTCTCTCGAGGGAGAGAAGATGATAGAGGACTGAAACGTATCATGTCCCGTAGACGGCGTTTCGTCTACATTTTGAGAACCTTGTTCGGATCGAAAGTATTATATGACGCATAAATCGAGACAAAGCGGGGTTTAGAGAGTGAGAGTGTTACCAATGTCTAGGTGTTGACTCTTTTGCTCGGGAGGATGTATACGGGATACGAAAAGGTGTTTGAAAGGTGTTTCGGAGGTGTTTGGCTCGTGTTTGGCTTGGAAATGTGGTTTTCACGCAAATCGAGGCATTTTCGAGGCTTGGGAGGGTGTTTAGGCTGCTGGGTCAAGGTGAAATGAGGGAGATTAAATATTTGTGTGGGGTATTTATTGAAGGGGAGGGACTGTATTTATTGGGAGTGAAACTGAAGAACAGGCCGTCCGGCCATTTCCTCAGTTTGAGGGACCTTTGAGATATTTTGAGATTGCAAAGGCTGATTGATCAATCCTGAAGAACAGGCCGTCCGGTCAGTCACTCAATTTCAGGGGTATTTTTGTCTTTTCACCCTTGAATCTGATTGATGGGGATGTGGGGAGGCTTGCATGCGTGCCAAGTGTCCTAGCTTAGTCACTAAGTTTGGATTTTGGTCCCGTTAATCCCGGTTTTGACTGTTTTCTAAATAACTGTCCAAGAAAATATCGAAACAGTTTCGGAAAGTCTCGAAAAGTCTCGAAAATTGTGTATTTCTGGGAAAGTGATACTAGACGTGTCCAAGGTTAAGCGTTAACCGGCTAACCGTAAGGTTAATAACCGGATTTTAACCGCCTAAACCGTTAACCGTCTAACCGCCTTAACCGCCTAACCGATAACCGTGTAACCGAGGTTAACAAAGGTTAAGAAATTTTTACTCCGGTTAACCGCCGGTTAATCGCCGGTTAATTAACCGGTTAACTTAACCGTTAATTAACCGTCGGTTATTCAAAAAAGTTAAGTTTTCTCTTTATATACTTCCGTTTCTTTTAAATCCGTTAAGTTTTCATTTCTTTAAAAATTCATACCTATTTTTCTATAACTTTTTGCAAAAAATATTAGTCTTAACAACTATTTAAAATAGTTTTATTTATCCAAAAAAAAAAAAAAAAAAACAGTTCATATACGCTTACATATTTAACGAAACTGTTAAATATTTAACCGTTTTTTTCAAAAGTGTTAAAAACTTAACTTTTTATTCAAAAACTATTAAAAAGTTATTTTTTTAACTTTAGATAAAAATCTGACATTCTTGAAAAAAAAAAATAAATAAATAATTAACCGTTTATTAACCGTTAACCTGTTAACCGGATTAACCGTTAACCGGTTAACCGTAACCGTGACTTAACGGTTAACGGTTAAGTCCGGTTAATGATTTTAACCTTCGTTAACCGCCGGTTATTAACCGGTTAACCGCGGTTAATTAACCGTGGTCACGTCTAAGTGATACTTTTACGTGTGAGAATGTGTGTTGAGTACACTTGGGATTTTGGATGTACAGGGCAGTCCTGGGAAGTCTCGTTGACTCGGAAAGGGGGAGTTAACGGATTCCGATTAACTTGAAAAGGGCCAGTTAACGGATTGTAACGATCTGGATTTGGGTACTTACACTCGGGCCACCGGGAAAAGAGATTTCAACCTCACCTCCCTCGATGTCATCCTCATCTTTCGACTCATCTTCCGTTTCATCATTCGGGTCATTATAATTCTGAGCCTCAGGAACATATATCTGAGGTGAGGTTTCCATATTATCCTCATCCTCATTGTATACGGAATATCTTTGGCCTTCATACTGCTCATCTTCCAGTTCATTATACTCCGAATGTCGAGGATCAAGATGTGCATCCCCAACTAACTCAGCATCAAGGTCTTGCGTAGATTCCCATTGATTATGTGACTTTTCATTTTCCTTCCTAGCGGAAATAGTTGGACGTCTTATTGTGAACATCTGCTTAACTGCAAATAAAATATCAAAAAATCAAACTCAATACAATTCATATCATATCATATCAAATTCAAACACTTAACATCACATTGAAAAGTTCGACCATAAGTGACTGAAAATAGTCAAAAAAATTCGGTCGGGTGTGGCTGAAAATACTCAAAAAGTTCGGCCAGGTGTGGCTGAATTTTCTCCCAAAGTTCGGTCGGGTGTGGCTGGTTTTTTTACCAAAGTTCGGCCGGGTGTGGCTGATTTTTTAAGCAAAGTTCGGCCACTACTGGCCGAACAGATCCAAAAATTCGATCGGTACCAGCCGAACCTCCCAAACCCAGAATTCTCAAATTGAAGCAAAATTAAAGCCTAGGAAGTAATTGAAGTAATTTTCGAATGAAAGAGGGGATAATTACCTTGTTTTCCAATGTTTGACATCTTGAATGAAGTTAAAATTGACTTAAAATTCTTCTTCTTATTCTCTCTCTCTCTCTCTCTCTCTCTCTCTCTCTCTCTCTCTCTCTCTCTCTCTCTCTCTCTCTTTCTTCTCTACTTTTTTCTCAATCTGATTTTTGATTTTCTCTCTTTCTCTCTCTAAAAATCTGATTTGGGTGGGTGAGGATGAGTGAGAGAGTAAAGGTGGGTGGGAATCAGGAAAGGGGGTATAAAGGGAAAGAGAGGGGTTTATTTTAATTTTTGAGGGGTTAGTTTAATGTTTAGGTTTTACTCAACAATTTTACGATCTGCTATATAGCAATTCTCATATATGAGGCATTTACGATATAATCCCTCTGATAAAGCAATACTACCTCCTAGGACAAGTTATATTTTGATTAACCATATAATCCCTAGCTTAACAAGTACACCCTCCCATCATTTTATTAAATTCACCCTCCTATCATTTTACTAAGTCCACCCTCTTTATCAATTTAATTTCTCTCCAACCACCATCACTTTAGGTCACCCCCCTCCCCATCTTCTCCGGTCAACACTTCCGACAACCATCAACTCCGGCGACTTTTTTTTTTACGCCGGCGATCTCTCCGGCGACCAAACAACTGAGAACTTAATTTATCAGTAAGTTCTCAGTTGTCAACTAAACTACTAAGAACACAATTAACTCCGACGACTACCAACTCCGGCGACCTCTTCGCGACCAAACAACTGAGAACTTAACTTATCAGTAAGTTCTCAGTTGTCAACTAAACTACTAAGAACACAATTAACTCCGACGACTACCAACTCCGGCGACCACCAACTCCGGCGACCAAACAACTGAGGACTTAACTTATCAGTAAGTTCTCAGTTGTCAACTAAACTACTAAGAACACAATTAACTCCGGCGACTACCAACTCCGGCGACCACCAACTCCGGCGACCAAACAATTGAGAACTTAACTTATCAGTATGTTCTTAGTTATCAACTAAACTACTAACAACACAATTAACTCCGACGACCAAACAACTGAGAACTTAACTTATCAGTAAATTCTCAGTTGTCAACTAAACTACTAACAACACAATTAACTTCGGCGACTACCAACTACGGTGACCACCAACTCCGGCGACCAAACAACTGAGAACTTAACTTATCAGTAAGTTCTCAGTTGTCAACTAAACTAGTAAGAACACAATTAACTCCGGCGACTACCAACTCCGGCGACCACCATCTCCGGCGACCGAACAACTGAGAACTTAACTTATAGATAAGTTCTCAATTGTTAACTAAACTACTAAGAACATGATTAACTCCGACAATCACCAACTCCGGAGATCAAACAACTGAGAACTTATCAGTAAGTTCTCAGTTGTCAACTAAAATACTAAGAAACATTTTTTTTACTCCGGTGATCAAACAACTGAAAACTTATCAGAACTAAACTACTAAGAACATGATCAACACTGGCGATCATCAACGCCGGCGACCAAACAACTGAGAACATATCAGTAAGTTCTCAATTGTCAACTATACCACTAAGAACCATTATTATTTTTACTCTGGTAACCTTTTCGGGGACCAAACAACTAAGAACTTATCAGTAAGTTCTATATTGTCAACTAAAATGCTACTAAGAACACCATTAACTCCGATGACCACCTACTTTGACGACCAAATAACTATGAACTTTTTCATTTTTTGTTTTATTTTAAAATAATTATTAAAAATGGAGTAGACCAAATAACTATGAACTTTTTCATTTTTGTTTTATATTAAAATACTTATCAATAATGGAGAGTAATACTATTTTCGTCACAAAATAAATAAGTATTTTTAATATATTTTTTTTTTCATACGTCTCAAAATAAACTAAGACCAAACTAATATTATAAAATAGAAGTAAATTTTATAGCTATAAACTGTATTGAATACTATAATTTAATAAAAAGAGAAAAAGCAAAAGCAAAAGGAAAATGAAATGAAACTGCTCCCATTCTTTAATAAGATTCAAGACATGTTTTTGTAAAAAAACTCACTAACTTCCCTCCAATAACTCTTCCCTTCTCTCTTAATTCGGTAACACCCACCCCATGCCATCGATATCTACTCCTTGTATTCAGCACCACCCTCACCATTTCCTTCTATATTATTTCCACCTACACCCTTTCTTCACTTCACTCTCTGTTTCACCCATGGCTAATAAAATCCACCAAATCAACTAATTTTTTATTTTATTTTTTTGGTACAACCCAAACTAGCTAATACAAAGACTAAAAATTGCATTGTTTTCATGAAATCTGCCAATGCAATTCCTTTGGAGAGAAGTATCAAAGTTTGTACATTATAAAATTGACTCGCTAGATCTGGGATGGAGATCTGGCGGGGAGAAAGGAAAAGAGCAGAGATCTATGGCGAAGGTTGATGCTTTCGTTGTTGGTGAAACGGGGATGCCGGTGAGATGGGGACGATTGGACTAGGGTTTTAACAGATCTGATCTTCATTGAAAATGGATATTGTCGTCGGTCGGAGAGAGAGTCCGCCTTATTGGACCTTGGCAAGGGATGATTGTGGAGATGGACGGAGGTGCGAGGTCAGATCTGGCCGGAAAGAGGGAGAAAGGAGGTGGCCAGAGTTGTAGAGATTGACCGGAATTGGGGAGGGAGACGGACGCCGGAGTTTGGGAGGGAGATGATCTCCGGAGAGCGGGAGATGATTGCCGGAGTTTAGGAGGAAAGAGGTCGTCGGAGTTATGGGCAATCGAAGGTGGGAGAGTGGAGAGAGAAAGTGAGTGTATGTGTTTTGTGTGGGTGTAATAATCCGGGAGCGAAGTGAGGGGGTTGGAGTGTATTTAGGGTTTGAGGGAGTGTATTTAGGGTCTGAGGGATTATTTGGGGTGAATTTTATTTGCAAGGCACCAAATTTACAAGGCACATTGAAATGACCACAATGCCCTTGTATATATAACAAAACCCTCTCAATTTCTCTCATTCCCTCCAACACCGTTCACCAGCTTCTCTTCTCTCTCTCGTACACGATCCTAACTGTGAAGACCGACGGACGCAAAGAATGGTGAGAATGAAAATTCCGTCCGTCTCTGCCGGCGCTTTCGCCGTCGCTGCCATGGCCGCCGGAACCTCATCTACCACCGTGTCTGTAAAGAAGGTAATCCCTCCCTCACCAGCCTCGATTTTCTGGAGTTTAGGTCAAATAGATTATTCAAAAATTAGTTTGATGAATTGGGTTTTAAAATGAGATGTTGATGAACTGGGTTTGAATTTGTTGTTTAGAATTCCATTGATGAACTGGGTTTGAAATATGTTTCTGGACTGTGATTATTTCGTGTAATTTTACACGAGATGTTTCACAACATTTCGTGTAAAATTACACGAAATGGTTCCAAAAATTTCGTGTATAGGCACACGAAACACAATGGAACAATGTTTAGGTTGTTTCGTATGCATATACACGAAACTGGTCCTTCTATCTCGTATGAAAATTACACGAAATTGTTCTTAGCATTTCGTGTATATGCACACGAAATGAGACTCAAAATCCTACCTATGTGTTTCGTGTGCCTATACGCGAAATAGACAGTTTCAACTCGTACTAATTTACACGAAGTGATTCACTAAATTTCGTGTATATTCATACGAAATCTAAAGGAAAATTTCTCCTTTAGATTTCGTGTGATTATACACGAAATGTTGAATGGCATTTCGTGTTAAATCATACGAAATATTTCTTAACATTTCGTGTATAATCACACGAAATCTAAAGGAAAATTTCTCCTTTGGATTTCGTGTGAATATACACGAAATGTTGAGAACCATTTCGTATCATTTTACACGAAATGTTATTCAACATTTCGTGTATATTTACACGAAATGAACTGGAACTGGAACTGGAACTTTAACTGTGACTAATTTATTGTCTCTTATTTGAATTTTTTGTAGGGACGTCAACCTATGACCGCTTCCAATAGAAAGAGAAAGGCCGAGACGGCAGTTAAGAAAGATAAACGCGCCAAACAAAAACATGATAAAAATGATGAGCCTGAGACTGTGATTGAGCCGGAGCACATTGAGAGTGAGCATACAGATGATGAGGCGGCCTTTGCTGGTCACGAGGATGTTGCTGAGTCATCTTTATCTTCATCTTCTGATTCTGATGCTTCTGAGTCATCTTCTGACTCTGATGGGGGTGAGGAGGAGGAGGAGGAGGAGGAGGAGGAGGCGGAGGAGGAGGAGGAGGCGGAGATACGTGATGTTAGACCATTGAGGCATGGGAGGAGGAGGGGTCAGGATGTGGCTAGAGGGCAAGGGCAGAGGAGGAGGCAGGGTACGGGTGAGGAGGAGCCACCATCATGGCAGATTGTGAGCGACCTAGGTGGCGGCCCTGAGGTTTGTGATTTGTTATACGGGTTCGGTCATCACCGAGCCCGAGAGATTTGGGGCAACCCCACTAGCCAGTCGGTGGTGAAGTTCCATACCAGACATCAGCATCTCGATAGGTAAGCTATTTGTTTACAAAAATAAACTTTGACGAAACATTGGTTTTAATGTAATCATTATTATGAAATTCTAAAAATTGTTATTGATAAATCTTTAAACAGGTTCTCGCGTGATAGACTGGCCGAGGATGATCGAGCATGGTTGACTGCAGTCGATGCTACGGGTATCCATCACCTGCATGATACCACCATTCGCCGGACTAGCTCGGCGCTGCTGACGGCATTTGCGGAACGGTGGTCTCCTGAGACTAACACATCATTTGTGTCGAAGGCATATAGAAGTCAATGTTCGAAAGAGGGCGTTGGCTCATACTGGGAACTCGGAATTCGCAAAAGCATTCATGAATAAATTCAATGCAGCAATATCAGACGCTACTTTCGGAGAATGGAACACCCGTTGGCAACGGTTTTCTAAACGTTTTGCTGCTTATCCTACTTTATTGAGCTATCTCCGCGATACATGGATTACTCCATACTCTCAAAATATTCTGTCCATGCATACGGATACGTTGCTACACTTCGGAACCCACACCACGAACAGATCTGAGAGTGAGCATAGCAGGTTGAAGAAGGCGTTGGGAAGTACTTCTTCTACTTTTGACACAATTTTCAAAGTTGCTCACGAGATCATGGAAATTCAAATAATAAAAATCAAAGCTAGCATGGAGATGGCAAAGAGCAGAATTCCAATTGATATGAAGACTTGTAATCTGTATCATGACATATTGGGGCGAGTGTCAAATGTAGCCTTGGACATCATCAAAAAAGAGCGGACTCGTAGTGGGGATAATGTCATGGATCCCTCAAAATGTGGGTGTTATGTCAGGCGAACACATGGAATTCTATGCAGTCACGAGATTGCACGCATACAGAGCTCTGGGGGACGGATTGGGTTGTCTTCGATTCATGCTTTTTGGAAGAAGTTGGACATTGAGCCAGAGTAATGTCCAACTAGGTCTTCGATCAATGAAAATTCTTTTGAAGCTGTGTGGAACGAAGTACAAAACGCACCTGAACCGATCAAGAGAAAGTTATTCCAAACGATAAATGAAGAGCTACATCCACAAACCAGAGATGCTTCTGAGCCACCTCATATTTCAAAGGCAAATAAACCCCGGACCACCAGTTCGAGAATACTTTCAGATTGGGAGCATACAAACAGATATTTTGGAGTCCCCACTACACCACCCTCCACTGGCAGCAGGTCTAGATCTTCATTCGTTGCATCAACCCAATCGAGTATGATGTCGTGGGACTCAAACTCTTTGAAGTCCATGCCCAATCCGAAAGTAGCTTCAAACACTACACCATCTAGCCCTACTACTCCCACATCTCTTCCACCACTAGCTGCTTCAACTCGTGGGAGAGGACGAGGTCGGGGACGAGGACGGGGACGGGGTCGGAGTCAGGGTCGGGGTCGTGGAAAGGGAAATGGACAAGTCAAAGTCACCAGTCTACATACTTCTAGGTATACTTTGTCATTAATGCCTTTCATGGTCCCATTTATTGAAGGCATCACAGGTGTGAGGGGTGATGGACATTGTGGCTATAGAGCCGTAGCTGCACAGATATACAGAGATGAGGACATGTGGCCTCAAGTCCGCACAGATTGTTGCCTTGAGCTGCATAGTCGACGCGAGCTTTATCAGAGAGTTATATCTTGGACAAGTATGGACGAACTCTACAGTCGCATTGCTTACTATTCCTCCCCGGCTCCTGAGTATTATTATATGATCCTCTCAGAGCTAGGGCACATCATTGCCATGAGGTATAATGTGGTGTTCATCTCGTACACGCTAACCAGTGGCTTCACATGCCTTCCGGTGATTGTATCACAAGGAGTAGGACCACCCACAGACACACTTGTGCTTGGACACATTGGAAACCATTTTATATTGCTGCACATGTTAGATATTGATTACCCAATGCCATCGCCAGCGATATATTGGGAGGCTCATCGTGATGCAAGCGCAAGTAACTTGGTCATGCCATACAGAGCTCGGATAGAGACATTCAACCGACTCTCAATTGCGTCGAACGAAGAAAGAGTTTCAAGAAATAGGTCTTAGTATGAGTGTATCATTTGACTTATTGAGCCTTTTTTATTTGTATGTATGAATCATGAAGTTTTTATTGAGCCTTGTTAAAAACTGTTTGGAAGTTTGGATGTGTGATGTGAAATATGCTAAAGTATACCATTTTTTATGATTTTTTTTTCAAGAAAGCTGTATTGGTCTTTGAATTTTCCAGTTTTTATGTTTGGAAGTATGAATTATGCAGACTGTTTATTTCGTGTGAATATACACGAATTTTTCAGGTAATTTTCGTATGAAAATACACGAAATATTTGTTAATATTTCGTGTAAATCTACACTAAATAACTCAATATATTTCGTGTATTTTCATACGAAACATATCTGACAACGTCGTGTATAATCACACGAAACGTCCGTGTACGGGTGAGGACAGTTTTGTCAATTGTCCGTGCCTTGCAAATAATATGCCTTGCAAATAACCACGCCCATTATTTGGTTAGATAAAATATTTTATAGGATTAGGACATAAATCAAAAAATGTCCATGTCCTAGGAGGTAAATTCAGTATTATTCAGGGATTAGGGCGTAATTTTCTCCTCATACTCCCTCCGTCCCAAAATGTTTGTTCCATTTGACTTTTTTGTTGAACTTTAACCACAAATATATGACAATTTAATTATGTTCATGATATTCTAAAAATTCCTATTGATTCACCATTAATAATATTATCAACAACAACTTTTAGAATTTCATAAACATGATTAATCTCTTATAAATTTGTGGTCAAAGTTCAACAAAAAAGTCAAGAGACAAACATTTTGGGATGGAGGGAGTATATTTTATCCCTAGGGTTTCTAATTATTCTGGTGTGCTTTACAATTGCTCCCAATTCAGGCAAATGGGAAAGAAAAACAAGCACGTGGCGATCCAACAAGCTACTCCCATGGAGCTGGAAGAAGAGGATGGAAACGAATTGAAGAAATCAAGAACTCTGTTGAAGATTGAGGCAATTAAAGGTAATCCCCAAAAGGTTTCCCCTTTAATAGGCTATTTCCCCACCGGATTCAACCCCTTAAAAGGGCGTACACATGCCGCCACCGCCGCTTATGACGAAGACGACAACCAGGAGCGAAACCTTGAACCTAGGGTTAGGGTTTTGAAGAATGTCAAGTGGACATACAGGTTGCAACTCGTGGTGAGCCCTAATGAGTCGCCGGTCGAGTTCGTTGGCACCAATTATTCAGGTGAGGCGGCGATGTGAAAGAATATGTGGGACGAATCTCAAGCATCTCGGACCACATCTTGAAGATCACACAAATATTCCCAGTTAGTCAAGTTAATCACATATTTATTATGATTGATTGGAAATATCACAATATGTATCTTTTTGTTATTTGCACAGATTCCTTCCTTATATAATGTGTAGGGTGTATATATGTAACCATGCGATGTATACTGTAGAATCAAGAGAAAAGGAATAAAAAGTTTCATTCTTCACAACCACATTCACGTTTTTAACATGGTATCAGAGCTGTTTACGATCTAAGCTTTCGCATCATATTTTCAACCATGACCGGCACAACAGACGACGGGAAGTCCAAGGCTGAAGGAACTACTGCCGGTGGTGGGGCGATCGATACAACATCACCCTATTTTATTTCAGCATCAGACAACCCCTACACTGTGTTCGTGAGCGACCTACTTCGTGATGTGAACTTTGCGGATTGGGTAGATGAAATGACTAATGCCCTATTCGCAAAGAACAAATATGGTTTCGTCGACGGAACTATCCCAGTCCCGAATGAAGGTGGATCGAATTTGTTGGCTTGGAGACGCTGCAACGCCATGGTGAAAGGTTGGCTCAACAGCGCGATGGAGAAAGAAATCCGGAATAGCGTTAAACATGCCAACACAGCACAAGAAATTTGGGAAGATCTCAAGGAACGATTTGGAAGCGTAAGCGCACCTAGGGCTTATGAGATTAAGCGTACCATTACCATGACAAGACAAGAAAGGCTCTCGTTCTCAGCATACTACACAAAATTGAAGGGGTTATGGGATGAAATCCAGTCGATTGCTCCGATCCCTAAGTGCGCATGTACCGGTTGTACCTGTGACGCTCCAAAAAGGCTCGTTGAGATGAAAGAAAGAGAGAAGTTATACGAGTTTTTGATGGGTTTAGACGCAAGCTTTGGGACTATCAAAACCCAAATCTTGAGTATGAATCCCCCGGTAAATCTGGGAACAACCTATCACCTTGTATCGCAGGATGAGAAACAAAAGCACATAGCTACTGCCAGAAAAATTGAAGTGAAGCGGGCATTTTTTCGAGCACATGGTGGACATCATGCTGCGAAGGACGAGGGAAGGGTGGTGCAGAGGGAAAAACCCAAATGCACGCATTGTGGCAAGTTTTACCACACTGTTGAAAATTGCTTCGAAATTATTGGATATCCGGAAGAGAAGAAGAAGGGAGGAGGTAGCAGTTCAAAGAGAAAGGAAGCAGGGAAGGCAAACTTGGCCACAAGCGAAGCAAGTCCAATTCCTGGGTTCTCAAGTGAGCAATATAAGCAACTGATCCAATTCTTCTCGGATAAATCCAATGGCGAGCAGCAAAATCAAGTCACTGCAAACATGGCTGGTAAGGCGCATGGTATGGAATCATGGGTAATAGATTCGGGGGCGAGTGAACACATTACTTGCAATGGTAAAATTCTCAAAAACCAGGTCAAGCCAAATACTCCAATATTGGTTAAAATCCCCAATGGAGAGTCTGTGCTTGTCCAAAGCATTGGTGACACCGAGCTCCCAAACGGACTGAGAGTCCAACATGTTTTAAATATGCCTACTTTCCAGTGCAATTTACTGTCTGTTAGTCAATTAACAAAGGGCCTAAATTGTGCTTTGACTTTTTTTCCTGACTTCTGTGTGATACAGGACTTAGCTTCGAGTTCGTTGAGTTGGGAATGGGTGGCGCATGGTCAACGGATGATGGAAAACGAACCACATATTCTTCAAGATGTTTGGGCTGATGTTTTGTTCGGGTACTTCGACGAGGGAAGTCGTCTTGGGCCTGTGTTGAGGTGTGATGTTCGTTGGTCGCAGCAAGTTCACCATCGACTCGATTCTTGGAGAGGCATCTCGGTGTTTGATTATTCGGCCCATGCTCACTCGGCCCATAATCAATATTCACCTCGATCACCCGCGCACCCGAGCTCTCTTCCCCATTTGGCTTGGCCCAAGAATGTGAACATTGTGGTCCATGAGATCTTCATCCATACTACCATGCAAGTTTCTGCGTATGTTAATAACATCCCTGTCCTTGTCTAAGGCTTTGAAAGGAAATTCATTTTCAATAAACTTTACGTCTCGGGAAGTGTATGAATTTTTTGTTTCAAGGTCAAACACCCTATACCCCTTTTGAGAATAAGGGTACCCTATAAAAATGCATGGACGACCCCGTTGATCAAATTTGTCACCCCCTTCTTGGTATCTTTGGCATAAACTAAACACCCAAAAATCCTAAAATGATCGAAAGTGGGTTTCTTATCGAACAGAATTTCATATGGAGCTCGATTTTTGAGGAGTTTGGTGGGCAATCTATTTATAATATATGCCGCCGTCAAGACACACTCTCCCCAAAATTTCTTAGGTAACCCCGCTTCGAAATGAAGAGCTCTTGCCATTTCAAGAATGTGGCGATGTTTTCGCTCAACCACCCCATTTTGTTGGGGTGTGTCAGTGCAGGATGTTTCAAGAACAATACCAGTAGAGGAGTAATAAACCACCATCTCATTAGACTGAAATTCTCCTCCATTATCACTTCTAATTCTTTTGACTTTCTTTTCAAACTGGGTGTTTACCATGTTGCAAAACATAATAAGATAATCATGCACTTCATGTTTATGTTTTATTAAATAAATCCAAACACCCCGACTAAAATCATCAACAATAGTCAAAAAATAATGTGCACCAGAAAGAGACGGTGTTTTATAACCTCCCCAAATGTCGCAATGAATTAACTCAAAACAAGAACTTGTTTGAATACTACTAAGAGAGAAAGAAAGTCTAGTCATCTTTGCCTTTAAACAAGAATCACAATGCCCATTCTCCCCCTCAACACTAGTATCCTTATTATTACCAAAATACTGAGAACTAGAAATAGAACTATGACCCAAGCGCTTGTGCCATACCCGTTGATCAACCGTTGCCACCATAGCTCTGTGATGTTTTGCCATTGGTTCCAAGTGATAAAGACCATTCCTGCGCCTACCCATCCCAACTCAATGAACTCGAAGGTATATCCTCTATCTAACTTTGTTTCCTACCAAAGATTTTCTCCACATCATAAAGCTTTTCTTGCGGCCATCACATCCAACGATGAGCCTAAACATTATTATCAGGCAGTCAAGCACAAACACTGGCGCGACGCAATGAAACTGGAGATTGATGCTCTGGAGGCAAACAAGACATGGACACTTGAGCCATTACCGCAAGGGAAAAGGGCAGTGGACTCAAAATGGGTGTACAAAATTAAGTACAAGCCAAACGGTGAGGTCGAACGATACAAGGCGCGCCTACTGGCCAAAGGCTTCACTCAAGTTGAAGGGATAGACTTTCATGAGACGTTCGCTCCGGTCGCAAAACTAGTCACCATGCGATGTCTTCTTACAGTTGCAACAAAAAGGAATTGGCAAATCCATCAACTCGATGTGAACAATGCTTTTCTTAACGGCGATTTAGTAGAAGATGTGTACATGAAAATCCCTCAAGGCTTCGCAAAAGAAGGAGAGACAAGGGTGTGTAAACTTCAAAAATCACTCTATGGGTTGCGACAAGCCTCGAGGAATTGGTATCATAAGTTTACTAAAGCCCTTCTCATGGTCGGTTTTCAACAATCCAAGGCGGATCACTCCTTGTTTGTCTTCAAGAACGGTACCACTTATGTTGCTGCCCTCATATATGTTGATGATGTGATACTTGTTGGCAACGATAGCACCAAGATTGCGCAAGTCAAACAACATCTACACAATTTGTGTAGCATCAAAGAGTTGGGACCGTTAAAATATTTTTGGGAATAGAGGTAGCAAGATCTCAGGAGGAGTATCATCTTAAGCCAACGCAAGTATACCTTAGATATACTTGAAGAAAGCGGTTTACAAGGGGGACGTCCCATGCATTTTCCCATGGAACAGAACCTAAAGTTCAAACCAGACGACGACAGCCCACTAGTTGATGCCTCTCGATATCGTCGATTGGTTGGTCGCTTGCTATACTTGACAGTTACACGCCCAGACATTCAATTTGCGGTTAATAAAGCCGGAGTCAATTTTTACAAGCTCCTAGACAAACTCACCAAAGGCGGCGGCTATGAGGGTCTTACGGTTTCTAAAAGGGGCTAGCCGGACGGGGACTTTTCATCCCAGTACAAGGCGACCTCAGTCTCAATGCCTACTGCGATGCCGATTGGGGGGCTTGCCTCGTAACTCAGAGATCATGTACTGGGTACTTCGTTTCTCTTGGAGATGCACCTATTTCGTGGAGGACAAAAAGACAGTCTGTGTTGTCTCGTTCGTCCGCTGAAGCAGAATACCGGGCAATGGCGACAACTGTAAGCGAGATTATTTGGTTGCGATGGTTGTTAATTGATCTTGAGGCCTCACAATCCCAACCAACGCCCTTACATTGTGACAATCAAGCTGCCTGCCACATTGCAAATAATCCAATTTTTCACGAAAGAACAAAGCATGTTGAAATGGACTGCCATTTTGTCCGTGAAAGAGTGGAATCCGGGGACATCATTCCATGCAAAATCTCTACCAATAACCAAGTCGCCGACCTTTTCACAAAAGCACTTGGAGCTGCTCAGTTCAGATTCTTGGTTGGCAAGTTGGGCATTCGTGATCTTCATGCGCCAACTTGAGGGGGAGTGAAAGAATATGTGGGACGAATCTCAAGCATCTCGGACCACATCTTGAAGATCACACAAATATTCCCAGTTAGTCAAGTTAATCACATATTGATTATGATTGATTGGAAATATCACAATATGTATCTCTTTGTTATTTGCACAGATTCCTTCCTTATATAATGTGTAGGGTGTATATATGTAACCATGCGATGTATACTGTAGAATTAAGAGAAAAGGAATAAAAAGTTTCATTCTTCACAACCACATTCACGTTTTTAACAGGCGACGCCTCAAATGTGTACTTATGCGCTTGGGGTTGTAGACAAGCAGACCGACACTCTCAAAATTGTTCAAATTGAAGCTAATAAGGTATATTTCTACTTAATTTTATGTTTTTCTCTTATTAGCATTATGATTATTGCTGTGCTTGGCTGATTTAAGTTTGTTTGAGTAGATTTAAGGTCTTTATTCATAGTGTTAAAAGTATTATTGTTGGATGCTACTTGATTCTGAGTTCATACTAGGTTTATGGTCTGTGGTCTCTGTTAGAGTGTCTGTATTAGGCTAAATTGGTGTAGGCAACATAAGTTATTGCTATATAGTCCTCCTTTTGTCCCAAATAAAATGACCATTTTTGTCCCAGTCCCAGAATGAATGACCATGAATGACCGTTTGAAACTTATTCTTCAAAAAACTTTGAAACTTTTTCTTCAAAAAACTGTCCCTAAATGCTTTTTTTACCAAAAAAATTAATCATAATTCATTATATTTTAGCAAAACTAAAAGTTTGAAGTGAATACCAACAATATTTATCAATTTTTTTCTACTAAAAATCGACATTATGAAAAATGTCCCTTAAATGAAAAATGGTTATTCTATTTGGGACGGAGGGAAATATTTTGGTGTAGATCCGCCACTGGAGGGAGTACTAGGTTACGAAACTATGTGTTCAAGTTGTGGAGGGTAAGATGTTGGGTTTGGATCCTAAACTACAAGGAAGAGGAGGAGCCTAAGTCGGAAGAGTCGGTGAATCAAGAAGGAAAAATCTTGGAGGTGCTTCTGTCGAGGAGAGCGGCCGCGCTCAGGTGGAGAGCGACCACGCTGGAGTTCTTTCGTGGATGCCAAAATCTTCTGCCGTTGAGGGCGGCCGCGCTGGCCTTGAGGGCGACCGCGCTCGGTCCGGATCTGCAGCAGATTTTTATTTTGTTTCCTATTTTGATTAGATCTCTTCTTAAACTGAGTTAGGGCTTCCTTGTATAACTATATAAGCATAATTTCGGCCTAGAACACATTGTAGCAACATATTAGAATACATATTGGCTTGGCAATTGCCCCCGGACGTAGTTCACGAGTTGGTGAATGAATCGGGTAAACAACTCTTGTGTTCTTGTGTGTGATTGTTTCTTTCTTGTACGTGTGGGTGTGTTGATTTCTTTGTTTTGATTGCAACGGGGGAGAACCAATTTCACAACAACTGGTATCAGAGCTTTGGTTCGGAGGATTCAAAATCTTTTCATTAGTTGATTAATTTTGAATTGCGTTCTTGGGGATTTTGGTGAAGCAGTCAAGATGAAGAACTCAATCGAGAAATTCAACGGTGTGAATTTCACGTTTTGGAAGACAAGGATTGAAGACTACCTTTATTGTAAGGATCTTCATGGACCCTTGAAGGCGAAGCCCGAAGACATGTCACAAGGAGATTGGGAGACGTTGGATCGGAAGGCGTTAGGAGCGGTGAGGAGTGCCTAACCGACGACGTTGCACGGAACGCTATGGAGGCCAAGACAACGGTGGAGTTGCTGCAAACGCCGTCGAGACATGTATGAGAAGCCGTCGAATATCAATAAGGTGCATTTGATAAAGAGGTTTGCGAATGCGAAGATGTCGAGAGGGCGAGACGGCGGCAAGTCATATCGGCAATTTCAAAGGTATGGTGGACCAATTGAAAAGTGTTGATATTACTTTCTCCGATGAAGTGCTAGCTTGTTTTCTACTAAAGTCATTGCACGATAGTTGGGAGGTTCTTGTCACAACGATTAGTACGTCAGAAAACGGACATTGGTGTATACGGAGGTTAGAGATCTCATCCTTGAAGAGGAGTTGCGAAGGAAAGAGAGAAAGGGGAGAATCTTCCGTAGATGGGGCTGCACTTAGGGTGGAGAGAAATAGGGGAAGACCGAAAAAGGGAAAAAGGTCAAGTGCTACAATTGTGGTGAATTGGGGCATATCGGTTATATTTGTCAGGGAAAAGATGGTGGTGCACACGTGGTGGATGATGGTGGAGATGTATTAATCCTAGGAGAGGAGCAGTCGGGTGAAGATTGGGTGTTGGACTCTGGAGCTTCTTGTCATGCTAGTGGGGATGCAGAATCAATGAAGCGATACAAAGCGGAGATTTTGGGGTTCTCTATCTTGGTGATGGTCAACCATTGAAGATCAAAGGTAAGGGGGATGTGATGATGAAGACACCTAATGGGGCTGTTTTACAACTACACGACGTGATGCATGTTCCGGATTTGAGGAGAAAGGTGATTTCTGTGGGACAACTTGACAGTGAAGGGTATGGTGTTTCTTTCATTGGTGGGTCTTGGGAAGTCACAAAAGGGGCTAAGGTGTTGGCTCGTGGGGTTAAGGGGAAGATGTTGTACTCTACCTACAATGTCGATGTCCCAGTTCCGGTGGGAGCAAGAGGCTAAAGAACCGGCTGTTGGTGTGAAAAGGGAGACATCAAGAAACGGTATGTTGGGGGGACACAAAGTTGATCAACGTGGTGTGGAAGTCGAGGGCCCTAACGAGAGCGGTTTCAGACCAAGAACAGGCGATGCAAGAAACAAGGTGTGTCCAAGTTTCAAGGGGAGGCATTGCGAGGAAGGTGGGTCTGGAGGGAGAAGGCGAAGTTAGACTTGCGGGGAGAAATCAAGGTAGAAGCTGATTTGGGGAGGCAAGAATCATCTAACGGTCCGGATCTGCAGCAGATTTTTATTTTGTTTCCTATTTTGATTAGATCTCTTCTTAAACTGAGTTAGGGCTTCCTTGTATAACTATATAAGCATAATTTCGGCCTAGAACACATTGTAGCAACATATTAGAATACATATTGGCTTGGCAATTGCCCCCGGACGTAGTTCACGAGTTGGTGAATGAACCGAGTAAACAACTCTTGTGTTCTTGTGTGTGATTGTTTCTTTCTTGTACGTGTGGGTGTGTTGATTTCTTTGTTTTAATTGCAACGGGGGAGCACCAATTTCACAACATAAGAAAACGTGATTTTGTCTTATGCAGGGTTTAGTGGATTGAGTAATTAACCGCATGATAGTAGTAACGTTTTTTATGCTAACATGTGTTTGATGTGTGACGGTGTGTTTAATATTTCTGTAGTTAGAAAATCAAGTTTATCAAATGGCAACAAACAAAATTTTGATTTTAGCTATGGAACTTCTTGGATATTTTGCCTAAGCTCATCATGCAGTATAATAGGTCAAAGCTATTTTCAGTATTAGTAATTTATCCTAAACCTTGCGTCAGCCTACAATGACTATTGTTTTTATGGTCATTTCTCATTCTCAACCAATCTTTACGTTTCCACCATCTTAATTCTCTTTGATTAACCTCGTGTAACATCTATAACCTCTATGGCCCCTTAGAAAATAATGTTTGCATTACTTTAAGATTTGATTTCTTTATTATATGGGGGTTGGATTTTTTTTTTTATCAAGTATCATGAGTATTTAGAAAAGGGTAGTAAAATGAAGTAGAACTATTTGTTCATCTTCTGTAAAAAGTTGATCTTTACAAGTTTTAATTTGTGCCGGGAGCTGGTAAATCTCTCAATCTATGTAATCCTGTTACTTTAACAAGGCTTTTGTCTGTTATGAAACAAGCTCTCTTTACATCGTAGAAAATGATGATCGGGTATATGTCACTTGAGTGCTGAAAGTAATTTGGAATAAATATGTTTTAATCGGGCGGATGGCCAACATAACCGAGATACACAAAGATACACTTGATAATTGGCAATTGCTTCTTTAGTACCATGATTCAAACTGAGAAAAAATGAAATAAGAAACAAATCCTTTGATTTTGTTCAGTTGTACCAGTTCTTTCTAACTTTTATGTGTTCTGCAGATATTTCGGTTGGAACCAAAAGTTGGGGAATCACACTTACCTGGAAATGCAGCATCTGATAGCTTAAAGGAAGAAACTACTGAAGAGAAGGCTAGCAAATCACACATGTACACAACTAGAAAGAATATAGAGAAGGTATGTATTACTCCCTCCGTCCCAAAATTATCTTCCCACTTTTTTTGACGTTAGTACGAAGGAACTTTGAGCAACAATTTTAGGTTGATTTAATTATACAAATGGATATCTAAAACTTGTTATTGATACTCCATCAACAATACTATCAATAACAAGTTTTAGATATTCATTAGGATAATTAAATCAATCTAAAATTATTGCTCAAAGTTCATTCTTAGTGACGGCAAAAAAAGTGAGAAATCATTTTGGGACAGAAGGAGTATTTTCTTTCAAAATGTATGTTTTGGTCGAGATGTGATAAAACTAATGTGGAACATCTTCCTTGGTGAATGGTGGTCACACACACACACACCGCAGGATAAAAGACAAGAAGCTCTAAGTCGTCACCAAGATCCAGAGTTCCAAGAGAACTTGGACAGGAAACTTGAGGGAATTCAGATAAACAAGAGGGCACTTGAAGTCGCTGAAAATAGTATAAATAATGCACGGAATATCCCGCCCCATGATATGTCAACAGATAATGTTGCCATGGTTTATCCGATACACAAGATCATTTTCAGTGGAGAGTGGGATTATCTTTATGACATTGTTGAGCACTTGCAAGCAGGAAGAGAGTTGGAACCTGATTCTTACCCTACCTTTGTTCGTAACAGAGTCCACATATTGGATGAGATGAAGGTATGAAATCTAATCTGGATGAGTCAATTTCTTCTTATCTGTATATATTTGCTGCATCTAATTCTGAAGTTGCTAGCAGCCTTGCCTAACTAAAATGTCAAAAGAATAAAATGATATTCCCTCCGCGCAGAATAAATGTCACAATTGATAAGTCAATGTATTTAAGCTTTTTTTTTATGTATCCTTAAATGCCCATCTCTTCATGAGTGGTGTAGCATACTCTTACTAATACACAACTATAATTTCCTGTAAGAAAGGGTAGTTTAGGGAGATCACCAAACATTACATTCTATTTTTAGAAATGCGACATTTATTTTGGGACAAACCAAAATAGAACAAAATAGAAAGTGCGACATTTATTCCGGGACTGGGGGACTAATAATTATAATAATCATCAAATATCTGATATGGGTGTATATGTCTATATCTTTTTGCAGGATGAGGATGCAAAATCGAACCTGGCTGGCATTCTCTCGTACATTACTCATCTGATCAAGTTCAAGGATAAAAATTCCATGGACGGGTTTTCTTCTGCAAAAACCCATAAATTCCCAAGCATATTATCCCAGAAGTTCACGACAATGTTCTCTGATTCAGGGTCGAAGAAGTGGTTGGCTGCCGACAAGAGAGATCTTCTCATCAGCTATGTCCTAGTGCTTACACTTGTTGCTGATAAGTTCAAGACAGATCCATCAGATATAGCAAAGGATCTAAGAATGAACTCAATTGCATTGAGACAACGTTTTGAATATTTGGGTTGCACGCTTGAGAGAGAGAACAATGTGCTCTTGGCTGCACTTAAAGCCCCACTATAGTTTCCAAATATCAGGGTCAAGCGTAAGCGTAGGCGGTGAAGAGGGATGGAGGGAGCCCTTCCTTCGGAGTATTATGTTGTAATGACCAATTTGTGGTTCATTAAATATTTATGTTTGATGCCTCTTTCTTACCAATGCATACAACCTTTTGTTGGAATATAAGGAAAATCTGCTGGACCGATGTTCATGTTCTGTCTACGGTACGCCCATCGAGTATGGTAGTGTTTTGAGTGCCAGTGAGAGTGCTTATTGAGTGTTTTTGAATGCAAGTGTTTGTTGAGCGTTAGTGATAGTTTTTTTGAATGCCAGTAATAATGTTCAAAAGTGCTGGTATCCGTTTTAATTAGTTTTATATAGCAATCTTCAAGTTCTTCCTTCATTTTGTTCATATTTCATCAAACAAAGAATTAAAAGCAATCCATACGGATATATGATGGTGGAAAAGAAAATATTACTGTGACAAGTAATCTAAGAATAAAGTAAAAAAATGAATCAATCAAAGAATCTATATATATATATAAAGAGAATAGTGTCTTTTGGTATTTTTTCATTTCAAAAAAAAATAATTTTCCTCCAAAATAGTGACAATTCTAGAAGCTATTGTTAAGGGTATGTTTGGCAACTCAATTCCAATCCATTGAATTGGAATTGAAAGGGTTAAATTAGTTTTACGAAATTCATTTTGTTCTTCCAATTCCAAATCCAAGTCTTGGAATTGAGGTTGCTAAACATACCCTAATAGTCTTTTTAACGTTTTCCTAATAAGGGTGAGTTTGGCATTGCTTCTGATTCCCTGAAAGTGATTTTTCAAAAGTGATTTTAGAAAAATCGATTATTTGTAATAAATACTAAAATTTATAAGAATGTTTGGATAGTATATTTTCAAAACTGATTATTGAAGATAAATACCAAAAATAACCTTTATGATATGTATCTTGATATAATAAATGTATAAAAGAGATAGAGGTTATTATTGTAAAAACAACACAAATAACAGCTTCTAAGAATCACTTTTAGCAAAAGCTGGGTCATAGCTGCTTCTACGAAAACACAGTTTTTTGCATTTTAACAGCTTAAAATCATAATCAGTATTGTTATCCAAACGCTATTAAAAGTGATTTTGAGCTTCAAAAGTGATTATAAACCACAAAAAAGAACGCCCAAACTCACTCTAAATGTTTTAAAAAAAGAACTAAAATATCTTGCAAAATAATTGGGCTTATATTCAATTTAACAAGATCCTTCAATTCTTAATCTTTATCCTCAACCTTTTTTTATTTTTAACATCAATATGATTTTTTTTCCCAAAAAAATAATAATCAAAATGGATACTTTTGGCGTTATTTATTTAATTTAAGAAATATACTCTTTCTGTCACACTACAAACTACACACTTTTCTCACAGGGTATCCCACTACAAACTACTCCCTCCATCTCACCCAATTTAAAATTTTCTCTTACGACACATAAATTAAGAAATATTAATATAATAAGAGGAGAAAATGAGTGGATGAGGTATTGTGAGTATAAAAAGTAAAATATGAAATAGAACGATTGATGTTAATTAAATACTCCCCTAAAACCCTAAAACGAAATAGCAAAGAAAGTACAAAAATACCCTAGCTTAATTAATTGAAAACAGCAGCAATGAAAAACCAATGCAAACATCAGCAACTTGGCCAGTCAGTGACGCGCCCGCCTGGGATCTTCTGAGGCGCCAGCCTCACCTCCAGAAGCTCGGCCGTGATCTCCTTCAAGTGAGGCGTGCACCTGGGTGGGAAAGGGGCGGCCGCCTGGAGCCCAGCATGTTTCTTCAGCATCAGCAACTTGTTCTTCAGCACGAGTCTTGCCCTTTGCCCTTCATCTGCAACTGCATCATCTAGTATTTCGTTACATCATATATGCATGTACTCTTACCACTTACCAGCCATCTAGGAGACTCTGGAATAAAAAAGAGGCCCAAGAACAGAATAACGCATGGAACTATTCCTGCAGCACATCAAAGATGAAGGTAAGTAGTGGTTAGTGGTTCTCAAACCCATACTCATAGCTGCAGAGTGTGTAGGAAACTTATGAAGGATAGCTCTACATATTTTTTCAACACATTTCAATATACTCCCTCCGTCCTGGAAAGATAGTCTCATTTGATTATTGATGGTCAGTACAAACTTGGTCTAACCATCAAAAGTTATATAGGACTATCTTTCTGGGACGAAGAGAGTATGTGTTTCTGAATGGGGAAACCCTACACTATGATTGTTGATATTGGTCATCCTAAACTTACCCCCTTGCGACCTAGCAAGTTAGCCAACTTCCCGCTTGTGATTGCACCAATCATTGCACCGAAAGTCAATATGGAGCCAAACAGTGAATACTACACAGAAATACATAGATAGAGTTCAGTTGAACAATTATGATATGTTGTTTCATCAGATTTCTATTTTTTATTTGCAAATACATAAAGTAGTTATGGATTCTATAATTTTTCATGTTGATGTATCACTAGTAAGCCATAATTCTACTGTCTACTGATGTGGTACAGAAAATCATCATGATATCAGCCCTAATGATTGTAAGCCTTTGGATCACTAGTGATACATGATGTGGTACAGAAAATCCGGTCTCCAACAAATGAGCCTTAATTCTCCCAATCATTGAATAGATAAAATAGCAATTTAATCATCGAAAGATCTCATAACCAATTTGCAAAACTCAGGAAATAAAATTGATTCATTTTAAATATATATATATATATATATATATATATATATATATATATATATATATATATATATATATATATATATATATATATATATTTCAAAAATAGCAGGAAATCTTTACCCAATCCATCCAAGTACATCTAACATTCATAATATTTGAACTAACGCCTACACAACATTCTCTATCCATTGAAAGTATACCAACACTATCGCCACCAAAACACACAAGTAGTAAACCTTAACATCATTGAATGCAACTGAATTACTGAATCCATCAAAATTTATCAGAAACCGAACCATATATGATACCACATCAAAGTCGCTTTAAGGCTAACATTTCCAAACACAATATTTCAACATATAATACAAAAAAAATTCAATAAATAATCTCCAACAAAGTGATCAATTAGACAGATAATATCACAATGGAAGAACATAACGAGTATTTGTGACAGAGGAGGTGAAATTACTTGGCCGGAGGAAGAGAATTTGTCTCAAAAATCAAAGGAAATCAAATTAATTCATAGAGATAGAGGTCGGACAAGAGAAGAAGAAGGAGGAGACAGCGAAGGGGAGGGAGCTTACCGGAACCCAAGCTGGAATGGATGGAGACCTAGAAATCGATCGATTTTGGGTGAAGTACTGTGGCGATGGAGATGGCTGGGAAGGGAACTCGTCAATTTTTGGTGTAGTCGATTTTGCCTGGGGAAGTCGTCGAGACGGGATTGGTACGGATGGAGGCGAGAGGCTGCTACTGCGATGTCGCTGGAACAGGAAGCGAACGTCCATGGTATTGATGATCACAAGAGAGAAGGGGCCAGGGATTTGTGTTTGATGCTTTGGGAAGATCTAGACTCAAAACCCAAAAAATAACTCATGAAGAGTTTAGTACAGTAGCGCTTTAAGCCCTATGTTAGCTTTCACTAAAATAGCGTTTTCCTAATATGCGCTATGTTAATTATTTTTTTTTTGCCTTGATTATTAAATTTAAAGTTGTGGATGCGCTAGCGCTATCTAAGGTGCGTTTCCTAAGATCCAATCTGTACTAGTATAACCTACCCCCTTCTACATCTCTAGAAACCCTCCTCTGCCAACCCACATTCTATTACACCCACACTTTTCGTTATATAAACTTCTTTTGCCAAATTATGGGCTTCTCTAGTACTAACCCCCCGTGCCAAGGCACAGGTCATTTCCCCTATCCATCTATTACTCTCTTTCTCATAATCTCCAACCCAATTCATAAACTAGTGTTTAAAAGAAGTGAGAATAACAAATAAATGATGTTTTATGGGTGAAGTGGAAAAGAAAAGAGACATTTTGTGCACATTTAATTTGCACCAACTGATTTAATTTGGAGCAAAATTAATTCATAATATACACACCACTTAGCTGGACACTTTTCCTTGGCCCAAACATTAGCTTCATCCATTCCTATAATTTCTTATATCCCTATACTCAAGATTAATCTCAAATACATATGAGATAATAACCTCATCTTCATGTTCTTGCTTCATGCTTTGTTATTGAGTTACTTGGTATATACTTATGCTGGCTTCAGTCTCGTAAAAGGAGGATACAACATGCGATGGGGAATTTAGTTGCAAATTTTCTACGGACACATTATCGCTGCAATATGGATAAGGTTCAAAATAGATGATTTCTGGGGATGAGACCTTTCTTGAGCATCAAGAATGAGAGGATGTGATTTTATTGCGATGTTCATTTTCTGAAAATTGGTTTGAAGTAGGAGGGATTGGATAGAAAATCTGGCATTAGTTGTACTTCGAACTTCAATGCTATTGAGTTCCATTTAGACGAAACGTTTATTGGCCTTGAGAAAGTAGAATAGACATAATGATTCATTATCTATGATTCATTATCTTCTTTGTTGATAGTATACATATAAGAGGAAAAATAGAAAATAAACAAAGAACATGAATTGGATAGATCCACTTATTACTCTACTAAGCACTAAGTTTATGGTTTCATTGAAATATTCAGCAGCATCTGCATTAACATTAACAATATGCATTTATCTAATATGCGAAAGTCAACCATACTGAATTGAGTAACTTCAAGAAATCCAGTACAGTGAAAGCTCGACGGCCGATAAATGATTCAATTGAGCACACAGAGTTCAAGTAACCAAAAGTAGATCAAAAGAAACATTAATAACAATATAATGATGTGATGCGTTGGACAATAAATCAAACTATCTTTTTCGCATGCAAACAAACAAAAGTGTCCACTATACCCCTTCATCTCAAAATAAGTGTTCCATTTTTTTCACGATGACACATATGAGGATTAATGTTATCCGACCCCAAATTATTTTGGGACTAATACTTTGTTGTTGTTGTTGTTATTGTATTGGCTAGAACATCATTTCATTGGTCAAGAAAATATTATACAACTGTCCCTAGATTTATAAATCACTCAACTCCATCAAAATTCCACAAAACTTGGACCAACGACTATTACACATTCTTAATCATGCCTCTAATTCTGCAACTACATAATATCCCAAGATTTATAAACCACTCAACTCCATCAAGCAATATTGTGCAAAGAAATGCATCCTTCAACGTCCACTCATTTGGACCCTTGTCTTTACTCGCAACCCTAAAATTTTGTTTCTCGCGAGGTTATTTTCAACATTTCATTGCCCGGCCTCCTCCTTCACATTAGAGGGTAGTACAATGCTAGGTGATTTGATATTGAATGCTGTGGCCTATGTATACTCTCTAAATACCATATAAGCTAGATGCAATCATATACTCTCTAAATCCCATGAAAGATAGATTCAATTATCTACTCACTAAATCCTGTATAAGTGAGGACCTTTAGTGGACAACATTTCACCTTTTTATTGTAACATTGACTAATGAATTCCACCCGAAATGTGTAGAATGCTTAAGTTGTTTTCATACCTCAAAATGTTAACAAAAAACAATTGACTTATGAACTCCATATAAAACATGTGAACGACTTAAGCTGTTCTCAATACCTTGAAACTTTAGATAAAGGTGCATGTCAAGAATTAGTCCAGCTTCCCCATCTTCCCCAGTAGCAAACATAGAATGATAGGGTTTGGGATTTGAGGGGTTCTCTAGAACTTTTCCTTGGCTTTGGGTTTGATAGCAAGCGAATGTGTCTGTAATGTAATGTTCCACTTCACAAAAAAGGTTCAAAGATCAGACAACCGATATCAATAACTAAGCCTGGAGTAAAACAAGTTTCCCCAAATAACAGTTCAGTTTAAACAACAAATAAGAAATTATATTTATAACACAGTAAGAAATTTGGTGTTCAGATTAAAATGGGTACCTTTAATATAATTAGAATTCATGAAACATCAATTAACTAATTAAATATGCATATACAGACATTAAAATATAAACGGTTATTTACAGACATAACAAAGAAGAAAATCATTAAAGTCAGATAATTGCATTATATATAAACACGCAAAAAAATTGAAATTCAAGGATTTAGCCGTACGTAGGGGAATATATCAATAGTCAAGTCTCATCAAAATCACAAAAAGATACTAACATTCCATCGGATGTGAAAAGAAAATTGTAATTTTAAAATGCACAAACAGATAGAGAGAAGGAGAAAGATCAAAATTACTCCATTACCTGTATCATATGAGGGTAACCTCAAATCTAGATACCTTCATCAGTACTAAATCGCTCCACCAAATTTACCTCTATTTTTATAGTAAATTAGAAAACCCAAAAATTACCTTATGACTAAGCATATCTGTAGAATTGAGCGAGTGAGTCTGATGACATTGAATACGTGAAGAAATTTAGAAGGGAAAAGTGGGACAGAAAGAGGGGGAGGGAGAAGGAGGTTGGATTTTTGGGGTTGTGAGAGAGTTCTACTGGATGTGGGGCGGGGTGGCTCAACTGACAACTGTTGGTGAACTGCTGCGCCCAACCGTTGTGAACTGCTCTAGGAGGAGAGGTTTGGAGATTCAATCCTGACCCCTCTTTGTCTTTACTAAAATCAAATCCTGAACACTCTTTGTGTACCACAAATAAAATGATGACACATGTCAAATATGAGGTTCAATAATTAACGTCTGTTACATAATGAAATGAGGGCAAATAAGGAAATTTTTTATTTCCCTTTCTTATTTCTCTCCCCTCTCTCTTTCTCCCCCAAGCTTCATCACTTTCAGTCTTTCACCATTTATTATGAAACTCAGAAATTTCTCTCCTTCATATCATCTCTCCTCTCCCTCTCCCTTAAAACTAATAATGTCCCATAAATGAATGTACTCGGGAAAAACTTGAATAGCTTTGTAGCCTAATCCATGCCACCGATGGATCTAATCTCGATGCTTGAATAAAGAGTTGTATTCAGATTATGCTAAAATCTCTTATGGCAAATGAGTTGAGATTAAGGGTTTGTACGGGAGAGGCACGAAAACCAAATCAGTGGACATGTGTTTTAGATATTCATGATGAATTTTGAAGTACATGAATGTGTGGGTTTCACCATTAATGGTGAAACTGATGAAACTTTAGGGAGAGCGAAGTGAGAAATAAGAGAGAGAAAAAAATGTCTGAACTCTATAGTTGCCACATGTCACAATTTTATTTGTGGTACATATAGTATAGTGGTACACCATTGTGGTACGTATATCTCATCAAAAAGATAAACCAACAAATATATTCTCTCCCATAATTTGCTGGTTACCTTTTTTGAAGTCAAATGCTTTTTGAAGGAGAGTGTGCTTCACTCTTTCATTTTAAGCACACTTTTTGAGAGTGTGAATTTCAAGTAAGTAGGGAATGGCCCGTCAATTTTGGACAACCCTCGATTGTTTGCTAAAACCAAATTCTTTTTATGGCATCCACGCCCATTATGACTACACCACTGTGATTAGCATGGGTGACACATAAGCCTACATCAAAACTAATTCCCCCCATTGCTGCTAATACTGTTATGCCTCTAATTTACCACCTCAGATATTCAAATTGATTCTATGTGTCATAATCGGAATGAGATTCGTTTTTACCATAATGACAAGTATTATGTTCTAAATGCACTCCCTTTTAAAAAGTGAGTTGTTATTTGCACCTATAAAATTATTAAGTACACCCGTATTCATATTTCTTATGAAAATGTCATCAAAGTTTTTTTTTATCATACTAATCATCCCAGTCATCCCTTCCGTACGTTCCCCGTCCCATTTTCACTCCATGGTCTCCACCTTTCAACAATAGTTGAAAGAAAAGAATCATCCCATCCTCCCCACCCCACGACGCCCCCTTTTCTCACGCCGTCCCTCAACCTACTCATTCTTTTTCCTCTATTCAGCTTCTTTCCCCTTATTCGATTTATTTTTCTGAACACCCACTTCTGCAACAGCCTCATCTTTCATTCCTATAAATTTCAATTGCCTCACCGATTTTTTTCAAATTTTGGTAAAATCACCCGAGAATCTCACACATTCAAGTCAGATACAGAAGTGAAGGGATTGCTTTAAAATTTTGGAAATATCATACTAACAATTTTGGCAATGAGTGAGGTTCTCACTCATTCACACCCTCCCCATCAATTTTGCCATGAATGGGCAAAATTATTGAATATAAGAATTGATGAATAGATTTAATAATAAAAGGTATACTAAACCATTTTAAGGGTCCAAATAACAACTCTCTTTTTAAAAGAAAAATTGAAAATGGCTGCATTTATAATTTCGTGAACACAACACTCCTATTAAATCACCCTTTTCTGTTCCAAATCCCTAGTAAACCGTTTTGAATGAGAAACAATTCTCTCTCCTCTAATGGTCGGAGTCGACGATGCTGCCGCGCCGAACGAAGGTGATACACCGCCGATGAGTGCATGGAATCTGAACGACTTTCCGGAGTACATTCTGGCTCACATCATCTCGTTCCTCCCCACCCAAGACGCAATCCGAACCAACCGTATCTCACGCCGATGGCGCAACCTCTGGACCACAATCCCTTCCTTAAACTTCGATTACTCCTTCTTCCCTCCCTCACCGGACAGTCCTGCCGATACTCGCCGCCGCTTTGCTGATTTTGTTGGCCGGACACTACTCTGCCGTCCACGGTTGCCGCCTCCTCTCAAATTCCGCTTTCAGTTCGATTTTGGTGATTATAATTATTGGTCTCACATTGATTCGTGGATACACTATGCCGTTAATCATGGCGCGTTGGAGCTCGATGTTGATTTCTATGTTGATCCGGTATACCATGGTTCAGATCCGGATGAGGAATATTGCTATGAATTTAATTTGTTTGCTCTTGCGAATAGCAAAATTAGGGATTTGAAAATCCGTTGGTGTGAGCTGATTTTGCCGTATGGTATGTCTGGCTCCAAATTCGCGTCGATTAACTCGATATTCCTCAGTCAGATATATTTATCGGATGAAATGGTGTCTGATTTGGTTTCGGTGTGTGTTAATCTGGAGTCTTTGGTTCTTGAAGACTGTTATGGAATGGAAAAACTGAGGATTTATTCAAAGAAGTTGAAGAATTTGTCGCTTTGGTACTTTTATGGTCAGAATGGGGAGGAGGGATCAGTTGAGATTTGCTGTCCTAATCTGAGAATGATTAGTATCGATTGTTTTAAGACGGGGAAGTACTTGATTAAACAAGCTGATTCTTTGGTTGAAGCGCGGGTGTTGTTTTTTTATTCGGAAGATCGGTTTGAGTATTGGAATAAAGTTATAAGGTTGTTTGATGGGATAAAGCATCTTAAAGTGCAGAACTGGTGGTACAAGGTAATCCATCGTAAATGTTTTTGCTAATGGATATACATTTTCCCAATGCTCGTGGTTTATATACTGGTCCAATTTTGTTGTGCTTCATGTTTAGTTCAATTTTATCGTGCTTCATATTTTGATTCAAATAGAGACATCATAGTAAATACTGTAGTGGTTTAAGAAGTGCTTGAACTGTGCTTGTTAAGCTCCTTTCCCCTTGTTAAGAAGCTTTCGGTTTCCCAATCCTAGTTGGGCATCCTTTGAAAAAAAAAGTAAACGACAAAGATTAGACAAAGAGTAAGTGAATGATGAATTTGATTCAGTGTGTTGTTTTGTATTGCAATGAGAATGTTTATGGCTAGTTTTTATCCTTATTATGTGGTCCATTATTAGTTCAAGTTACTTTATGCGTCATGATCTTTTTCTTTAAACTGAGTGTTGTCATTACCCGTTGGAGAAACTACCATTATTCTACTCTTTGTTATCTCTTTTGGTCTTGTTTATCTCATTATGATGTAATAGTGCGGATAATGGAAATGGAGAAAAGTGTAAAAGATCTAAACTTGGCCACTTGTCGAATTGGAGTCATGCTTTTTTTTTTTATCAAGTGTTCCGTTAAAAGGTTCTGATCCCCTCACGAACTATAGGCTGAGGAAAAGACAATTTGGCTTCTAAGTTTATTCAAGATTAATGCTTTCAATTTAAAATATGTGGCTTTTGTTGTTGAACATAAAACTATGAATATATTAACAAACTAGGCACAACATCATATAATTGAATACTTTCTATCATGGTGCTTCTAGTTTCGTTTCCCCTCATTTTTCCTCATCCAAGGAGAGATCAGGATCTTGGTGCGGCAGTTTGCTTAGTTTACCGTTTACTAACATGTTACTCCCTCCGTTTCGTTTTAATAGACGTTTTAGACTTCCTACCAAATTCCCAATTAACTTGACGTTGTAGGGATTTTATGTTTTAATTGACTCAGATACCCTTAATTTACTTCTCGTGGCCCACCACTTTCTCTCTCTTTCTCTCTTCATGCGTCTCTTCAACTTCTTCCAACAACACCATATGAATGAATACTTTCTATCATGGTGCTTCTTGTCGTTTTCCCTCATTTTTCCTCATCCAATGAGAAATCAGGATCTTGGTGTGGCAGTTCGCTTAGTTCACCGTTTACTAACTTATTACTCCCTCCGTTTCATTTTAATTGATGTTTTAGACTTCCCAAATTATCTGACGTTGTGAGGATTTTATGTTTTAATTGACTCAAATACCCTTAATTCTCATTAACTACTTCTCGTGGCCCACCACTTTATCTCTCTCTCTCTCTCATCATGTGTCTCTTCAACTTCTTCCAACAACACCATATAATTGAATACTTTCTATCATGGTGCTTCTTGTTTCGTTTTCCCTCATTTTTCCGCAACCAAGGTGAGATCAGGATCACGGTGTGGCAGTCCGCTTAGTTCACCGCTTACTAACTTGTTTCTCCCTTCGTTTCGTTTTAATTGGCATTTTTGACTTCCTACCAAATTCCAAATTATCCGACGTAGGGATTTTATGTTTTAATTGACTCAAATACCCTTATTTCTCATTAACTACTTCTCGTGGCCCACCACTTTCTCTCTCTTCATGCTTCTCTTCAACATCTTCCAAAATACTGTAGAAAACTTTTGGTTTAACTTTTATTCATAGCCAACACAAAGGAATAATTAAACACAAACGCACTTTCCATCTCTATTCAGACAAATACTTCATTTTACCATCGTGATTTATCCCTGTAATTAGAGTACATTTGTTTTTCTGAGAATCAGTATGATTCTTCATGTGTCGCTGGAGCCTCGGGGTCTGGTGATCTTGTTATGGATGCGCTTGTTTCTTGACAATGAACCATGGCCGCAGATTTGGAGGTGGACTGGTGGAGTGTAAAAGAGGGCGTTGAGTTAGGGTTTGAGGGGAAAGGGGTGTAGGAGATCTAGAGGAATGGCGATTGAGAAGAAAATCGAGTTAATGGAGAGCTTGAATGGAAAATTGAAATGCTCTGTTTTTTTTCTCAGTCGTAAGCTTGCAATGTTGTTAATCTGGTTTTTTTACAGCAAAGGGAGGAATAGACGGCACAACACCAGGAACCGGATGAGAGATGTAAATAATAACTAGAGGTTTCCATTCCGCGGTTGTTTGTTCTTCTCGGATGCAGATTGGGAAGGGGAGGAGAAAGGGGGTGTGGGTTAGGGTTTCGATTAAAGGGAAAGAGATGGAAAGAACATCATTGAGTTTCTTTGTGTGACTCTCTCTCATCTTTTTCTGTATTTATTCTTTATATTTAAGAGGAGAGATAAGGGGCAAATATGGAAAGTTAAAGAGTGATTAATACATTCTTGGTTAATTTGAAAAGCGACAACTAAAGATGTTGGATCATCATTCCAGGACAGAGGGAGTAATACTCATATCTGTGAAAAGCGAGCACCCTCCTTGCCTTTTGGCATTTTTGGCCACCTTTTGGTTGTGTGGCGGGCGACTGCACGCCCTTTTGACCCAGGCGATGCCTTTCTTGCTTATGGCTAGAGGTGTGAGGTGTCCACCTTTGCCAAAAGGCGTAGCAGACGTATGCGTACTATTAAATTGGGTCGTTTTTCTAATTTCTTAACTTATGCTTTGTTGTTTTTGTGTCGTTTTGGGAAAAGTTGGGGTAAAATTAGACTGCGGTAAAAGAAAGAAAATTAGCCCTAGTTTTTCTCCGATGAATTGCTTCAAAGAATTTCGACAACAACACTAATTTATATTATTTTTGATTTTGAGATTGCTGTTTCGTTTCATTTACTGATTTACTCTATTTTTTTCTTCTTTACTCTAGGTCTCTTTTTCTTGTTCGATGTTTTAATTATCTTTTATGTTCATCTTTAGTTACATAATTATAGGTTTGAAAAATATGAACTTAATTCATATATTATCCTATTTCTAACACGCTTTGGATTTTTTCCCTTTTTTTGAACTACTACTGATTTGAACGTCATAGTTTAAACTAATGTGTCCTTTGTCTTAGAATTAATACTTTTGGGGGTTTAAATTGTGTAAAGTTGCTATTACATATGTAATTGTGACATTTATTTAATAATCTTATGCATAACATGTTTTAAACTTTGTTTAATAAATGTTGTATACATTTACTTTTTACTATTTTTTTTTTCTGTTTTACTGCCTTGCTTGCCTTTTGACCACCTTTCAACTGCCTCACATTTCGTCTTTTCTATGAACCTTTCGCCCACCTCTCACTTTTCTCCTTTAACAACTATGGTAGTACTTTAGTTGCTGCTGAATCCCATTCACTTTTTCTTAATGTTAATGAGTTCTGAAGGGGTCTGCAGAGTAATTTTTAGATCAAGTTATCCCCCTAGAAACAGGTACATGATGATCTACTTTACTGCCATGTATCTTGTTTATTGGGACTATCAGTTTGGAGGCCCATATTCAAGTAGGTATTAGGATAAGAATCTGTGTGTAGTCCATCATTATTTGAATCTGATTCCTCATTCCTATTTTCCTGAATAATTATCTGATCCTAATTCGAAGAAGATCCTATTATACGTTATATGATTCATGTCTGCACATGAGCGTAATGTTACTTGGCTCGAATTTGGCATTACTAGTACTCCCTGCGTCCCAAAATGATCTTCCCAGTTTTTTTGTCATTACTACGAATGAACCTTGAGCAATTATTTTAGGTTGATTTAATCATCCAAATGAAAATGTGAAACTTGTTATTGATAATATTGTTGATGGTGTATCAATTACAAGCTTTAGATTTACATTAGTATAATTAAATCTACCTATAATTATTGCTCAAAGTTCATTCGTAGTAACAACAAAAAAGTAGGAAGATCATTTTGGGACGGAGGGAGTATTTGATTGGATGGGTTATGACCCTATATTAATCACTTTGATCATGCCTTGTAAACTGTAAACCGTAGATTGGCACCGCAGACAATGTACAATGGTCCATTAATTACAGCATGTGGGAGGACAACGTTGTTTCTATTCTGAAGGGGTCCGTGGTCACCAAGTTTTAGGGTGCAACACTGTCTTCAATCCTCTTGGATGACAGAGTATTAGAGAGGGAACTTAAGAAGTACTTTATCTATTGAATGGCTTGGATTATAGCATTGCTTTGGTGTTGCTTAAAGTGCGACAGTCTCTTTGTGACTCTTTTTATCAGGTTCATGAACTTCATGAGCCTAGAGAGATGGGGGGGGGGTTGGTTCCCCAATTTAGATGGACATTGGTCCAGGGGCGGAGGTAGGCTTTGGCATAAGGGGGCATTTGCCCCCATTAACTTTTTAAAATGTACCAAATTAGTACTTATAAATTTTGAAAAAAATTTGATTTTTACCATCAAAAATTGTTTTTGGCCCCCCTTTTGATCAAGAAAAATAACACTTTATTTTTGCCCCCGTTTAAACTAAATTTACAATTTACATCATAGTGTTTTAAATTAAAAATAATGTGCGCCCTTTTACGAAAATCCTGGCTTCGCCACTGCATTGGTCCAAGGTCCAAAAGGAACATGACACAAACCACTATTGTCCTTTTGACCATACTTCTGAAATATGAACTGCTTCACTCTGATCCTTTGAGAGAAAGAGGACGAGGCCTTTCGCAACCCAGAGGACATATGTTTCAAGCTCCAGCTATGACCTTTAGAGTAACCAAGGCCTTGCATTGAATTCGGAATATTCCTTCCTGCTCTTTCTCTCTCTCTCTCTCTCTCTCCCCTTTATGGTCATTGGATTAGAGTGTCAGAACCTTGCAATGACTCCCTAGATACTTCCTGGGATACCTGTCAATTGCAACCTCTAACTTGCTGATTTATCCAACCCAACCCATAAGTCAAGTAAAACCATCATCAGGTGCCATTTTTGCTTTCACTTCACAGCAACCACCACCAAAAAAAAAACTCATAACCTCATATTTACAACTTACAAAGCAACAATCTTGCTGCTTGTTCACCCACCCCTTGACCAACCATAGTTGTTATAATCTCCAAAGACCACAATACCAACCTCCACCAATTGACCACTGGACACTGCTGTGGCACAACCATTATTCCACCAGTCCGAACAGGCGTGCTGTTGTCAATGGCATTATGGCATACCCTAATTTTGCTGCTTTAACCACTGGTGAACCACATGGCCAAGGATTTACCTTCACCATTCTGCCATCTTTAAAGGCCGTCTTAAAGCCCAAGGATAGTGCCTTGTGTTTTAAACAAAGCCTTTTGGCCAATGGAAAGTTGCCCTTGGTATTAGGATCTGTTTTTATCTCTAATGTACCACAAAATGGGACTTTTTTTTTAAATGAACTATCTTTTTGGAATGGAGGCATTATTATTTATTTTGTTGATTTATTAACTAGAAGTATTCCACTGTTTCATAATTATTCTTGTAGTCCCACTCGCACTCATATCAGTGTTTTCCAATTCAAAATACTAGCCTACTCCTATTATTATTGCCAAAATGCTTTTAGCATATAAATAATTTTCGAAGCTTGCAATGCTCTTTAGAGTTGAGTTGGGCTTTAAGCCTCTAAATATTCTTGTGTGTATCTTCTTCTCTCTTATCTTTTTGAGTTCTTAGTCTTTTATGATTGCTTCTGTCCGGTATCAGACTTACATCTTTGTTGAATCGCTATATCGTTATCTTTCTCTCTTTCTTTCTTAATTCTTCATCTTTTTTTTTTCTTTTTAAATTCTGTTTTTAAAAACCTTTAAACAGTTTCATTTTTTCTTATCCAATGCTTATCTTCTTGGACTTTATACTAGAACGCCCGTTCCTAAGTACCAAATCCCTACTCAAAAGCCCCAATTGTGACCACATTGTTAAACTTGGGTTGTTGCCTCTCAGCCGATCATCTCACTTTCATTGATGTCAAGGGACCTTGTCGACTATGCCCAAACCAACTCTCTTTAGCACTTGCCTTCATCGACCTTGCACAATCTTAGTTTCCCTTCGCCATGGACCGGAGCTCTTACATCTCTTACCTTTGTTGCCTTTTTTCCTACCCTTTATCCTGATCGTTGGTTCAAACCTTTGATTGTGATTTGTTTTGGAGCAATACCCCCATCTCACAAAAAGAAGGGAGGAACGAATCTCTCTCTTTAGTGAAACAGAAAGAGACCCAGACCCTTTAATCACCACTTTGTACCTTCAATTTTTTAACAAAGATTTTTGTTTCTCCCCTCCCTCCTTGGGTTCTGAAAGCAAGGACTTGCAATAATCTATGTATCTATATACTATCGCTAAAAGGACAACCACCGACATCATCAATGCCATGTGTCAACACCCACATGAAAATATCTCCTGCCTAAAACATTGTCTCTTTGTCTTCCTAACAGGAATGAAATGTTCACAGAATTATCATTCTGAATTATTAGTAACTATAAATTATACTTTATATGCTAGATAGATGGAGAGATTATTAATATATAATAAATCACTAAAAATAAAATTTAAAAGTTGTGCATCACACGGTTATTAGCCTAGTGTTAATGCTAAGAGACCCTTGGCCTTGGTGCTAGTTTATCTACCAATAGCCACTAGGGTAAAAGCTCCACCCAGGTGAATTTGTTATGCATTTTTATCAGATTTAAGTTGAAAATATAAAGTATGTTAAGCTAATAAAACAATACAAGAGAATATATACTCCCTCCGTCCCTAAATATTTATCCCATTTCCCCTTTTTCTTTGTCCCAAAAAGTTAGTCTCATTTCCAAAATTAAAGCTTCAAAATCACTAAATTTTCAAAACTTGTAACATTTAGGGACGGAGTATTACATAACGGTGGTGTATATTATCAATAATTTTCAAAGCGTTCGTAAAAATAACCAAAATTAAAGCTTCAAAATCACTAAATTAAAATGTTTGAAAAGTCAAACGGGACAAACATTTAGGGACGGAGGGAGTATTTGATTAATCTTTTAATGACAAGTTTTTGTGAATGGGTAGAGGAGCTGTTTTTGTAATTCAAGCGAGCTTCTCTCCCTCTCCCTCCTTCCAACCGTTTCTATTTCTTAAAGCCAACCTTTATATTGTGATGCCAGTACGTAAATAATATATATGGGACCAAAGAAAAATCAAAATAGTACATGCGCTTTTTAACCAGGTTCACTTCACCCCTTCCTTTTATGTTACACTGGCGGATAGGGACTTATTTTGCAGATTGCTTTCTCTTCTTTGTGGGCTAGGCTGATCGAGGATGTAGTCATTGTATTGTACATTTTTATTAGCCCTTTATCTTATTTCTAGTCCGACATATTTTCTTATTTTTGTTGTATGTGTGCAGTTTTTCGAACAAAAAGATGATTCCCTTAAACATTTTGCATTCAAAAAGCTGAGGTTGTTGGAGCTACAGACAGGGTATACAAAACATGAGTTGCTTGGTTTGGCTAGATTGCTTGAATTATCCCCAAACCTCCACACTATGATCCTTGGTTATCTCCACAAGCACCTGGATGAAAATGTAAGTATCATAATGTTGATTAGAGCATCCCTTTTTCTTTACTTCCTCCGTCCCATAATAATAATCCTATTTTGGTTTGGACGGTCAACTTAAGTGAAGATTGACCAACAATATATAGAAAAATTTAATAATCCTAATAAAATTGTATTTTTTTTTTATTGATGCCCCATTAGTAATATTATCAATAACTGTTTTTAGAATTTCATTAAGAATATTAAATTATTACTCCCACCTCAAATTGTAAAATTTTGACCAAAAATGGTCAGTTTTATTGCATTTTGACCAAGAATTTATAGGAAAATTAATAATTCTAAAGAATATCTAAGAATTGTTTTTGATAATAAATTTAATTGTGAATCAATAACAATTTTTAAATTTTCATTAGAATTATCAAATTTTCTATAAATTCTTGGTCAAAATGCAATTAAGTTGACAATTTTTGGTCAAAATCTTGCAATTTGAGGTGGGACGGAGAGAGTATATATTTTGGTCAAACTTTACTTGAGTTGACCGCCCAAAATAAAAGAGGACTATCATTATGGGACGGAGTGAGTATTTTTTTTTCTGGTGACAACTTTAATGTTTGCCATTACATTTTACAGGATACCTCATCTGAGGAGCTCTTGGACAAACCTATAAATCTCAGCATGCCTAGGCTCAAGCAAGTGAAGATGAAGCAATTTATGGGAACGGAGGGAGAAACTCAATTCTTGACACTCTTGAAGACGCAAGGCCCGGTTTTAGAGAAGATTGTAATAGTCATTCCTCGAGTGGATGAGAACATCTTCCCTGATCCCATTGTTTTAAGGAGACGTCTCCCGCAACAAGTTGAGGTGAACTCTTCTTCTACTCCAATTCCAGATGTTGCGAAAGGCTGAATAACGAAACTACCCTTATTCAGTGAGTTTTTAGTGTGTGTTTGGTGGGTAAGAATATCCATTTCATTTCATGCAATTTAAACTGCAATTGACGCTAAAATGTCATGGAGTGGGATGTCTATTCCTGGCTGCCAAACATGCACTTAGTGTTACTTGTTTTTTCTTGGATGGGAGTTATATACTTTTCAGTTGTGTCAGTTTTGACAATTGTCTTGGTTAAGATGTTTACTACATTTTGTACTGCTTTCATGAGACTACATCAACAGGCCTTTTTTTTTTTTGGTTTTTAAAAATAAAATTTTGAGAACTATTAGGACAGCATTAATCTTGGGTGACCTTATATATTTTCCTTTTCATGAGAACTACTACCTCCGTACTGAAATGATCTTCCCACTTTTTTTTTAGAGTATCAATATAACAATTTTTAGATTTTCATATTAGGGTAATTAAATATCAAATCAATGTAAAATTTTTGGTCAAAGTTCGTTTCGTTCGTAGTAACGACCGAAAAAGTGGGAAGATTATTTTGAAACGGGTTAATTACAAATTAGGGCCTGAAGTTTCACATGAGGTCCCCAAGAGGGGCCTGACTTTTTTTTTTTTTAGCGATTTAGGGCTTGACTTCACATTTTTTTATCAAATCAGGGCTTTTTGACGAATTTCATCCAAATAATCCGTTAAGTTAAAAGAAAAGTTAACGAATGGACTAGTTTGTAATGATTATTAGTTTTAAGGGGTCAAATGCAAAGTATAAATATAAAGTGTTCAAAATTTATTTCTTTTTCAAAATAATTAATATTATCTTAATTCTAAAATAATTAATATCCGGAATAAATATATAAATTAAATAATTTTGACTTAGTATGTGCGTTTTCTTGTAATGGGTCCATATACCAATAAAATAAAATGAAATGGGTCATAATAAATAATAATATCCCCATATCATTAAGGTAATCGTCAAATTATGTTACAAAGGTGCTAGAGATATAGTCTCCATAGTAATAACAACATATGAGGAGAAAATACAAAAAAAAATTAAATAATAATAATAATAATTAAATACTCGTGTAAAAGGAGTATTAAGATTTTAATTAATGGATTAGTTAGGTAATTGCCAGAGCTACCATTAGTAGAACATAAGCAACCCCTTGATCAATGGTTGATCCATTGCTAATTGGAGCGGGAGAAGGAGCAATTTCTTGAGCTTGGATAAGTTGAATGATCGTCGTGAACATGAAACCAATGATCGGGAGAGCAAACAACTTCAATGATGAGTTCTTCATTCTTTTTGAGGAATTTGGGAGAAAGAGTGAGATGAAGTTGGGGAGGATGGGTATAATTGGGGAGGTATATACTAGTTTTCATGCATTAAAAAAAACTGAAAATTTTAATTATTTAATATAATGTTAATATATTACGAACATTAACTATTTTTTAACATAATAATAAAAAATAAATTAATTTTTTTGTGACATAAAAATTAAAAAATATTTTTTTCAAAACTAATAATTATTTAATATTACCAACATTAATTATTTTGTGACATAAAAAGTAAAAAAAAAATTATTTTTTTTAATATAAAAATTAAAAAACATATATTTATTTCGGATATTAATTATTATAAAATTAATATAATATTAATTATTTTGGAAAAAGAAATAAATTTTAAACACTTTATATTTAAACTTTGCATTTGACCCCTTAAAACTAATAATCATTACAAACTAGTCCCTTCGTTAACTTTTCTTTAACTTAACGAATTATTTGGATGAAATTCGTCAAAAAGCCCTGATTTGATCAAAAAATGTGAAGTCAGGCTCTAAATCGCTAAAAAAAAAAGTCAGGCCCTTCTTGGGGATCTCATGTGAGACTCCAGGCCCTAATTTGCAATTAACCCTTTTGAAACGGAGAAAAAGTGGGAAGATTATTTTGGGACGGAAGGAGGAAGTACATTATTATTGCTCCTTGACTTTGCAACTCTCCCTATATTTATATACCAGTATTAGATCATTCTTTAACGGTGCCTAATCTTTGACATTTCCTGCTGTGGTCTTTACGTACAAATTGAATCCCTCAACTAATAGCTTTCATGAAAGTTTATATTCAAAATGGAACAACATTTTATAGAAACTGCGTTTTCACTAAACAAAGATGGGTCAGGGTTCTTTATAACACACACACGCACTAAATTTCAATTCTCTCTAGATTTGGGGCGGAACCTAACTAGGGTTTTGGCCGCCGGCTGCTTTTCGGCCTTAATTCCCGGCCATATGGCCCCTTCTTCTGCTGGTCTTGATCCGCCATTAACGGCCCAAGGCCCTCCGTTCAGTTCGGCTTCTCCTAGGGTGGAGGCGCTGTCTCCTGCAAACCCTAATATTGTGTAGGGGAAATAGGGTCTTGATCTTGATACTAAGGCCGGATATGTGATTGAATCGTGTATAATCCACTTTCCGAATAAAGTATTTCGACCCTTAATGCCTGGGTTACACGAAATCCTTATTGGGATAAGACAATCACTCAATTTGTTTCTAGGCAAAGAGAACAAATCTAAACTGTGAGAATTGATTGCTTTCGTTATTGTTGTAATTCACTTGTATGTTGTGTGTGTTACAAATGAGATCAAACATCTGTATTTATACAGATGGAGAGGTATCAGTAAAAGGGTATAACCAAAAGACATGCTTTAGCCAAGCGATGTGTCTTTTCGGTTGAGGCACCTGTTCAGGAACTGCTCGGCCGAGTCAAGGGACTCGCTCGGCCGAGCAAAGATGTCCCAAGACAATTTGCCCAACTGCACGGCCGTGTCCTTTTGAACTGCACGGCCGTGTTGTTCATACTGCTCGGCCGAGCAAGGCACATGCCTCGGCCGAGCAAGGCTGTCCAGAAACTTGGACAATCTGCCATGCTCTGCTCGGCCGAGTCAAGGACTCTGCTCGGCCGAGCACATCAGCAAAAAGTGCTACCCTTTAACTTTTACTTCTTTATCGAGGTTGACTTCGTTTTAGCTCAAACGAGTGTGTACTCCACACTTTCCCTTACTCGTATCCGAGTCTAATACGAATCACATTGATCTCTTAGTAAATCACCATTACAATAAAACAAGTTGATGACACTAAAATCACCAACAAATCCCCTCCATTTTAGTGTAATCCTTTGATTTACTAAACTTTATAAATAACGAAACAAACAAATGCATAAATGAAAATGTCTTGCGATTGAATTTTCATCTTAGTATAATACACATTTCAAATACTCGAGAATCGGGGTGTCGTAACGATTGAACCCGTCAACTCATATGAATACAGAAGATACTATACACATAAGTTCAGTACAATTCTCTTTGTTTAATCTTGACACTATTACAAGCCATGTGTCCATATCCAATAGTGAACATATAGGAAGCCAAGTCCTAGCTTCTTGAAGCGGCAAAACTTCATGTCCACATAGGTAGTTCCTTTTAATCTTGCACCTGCATTTGCAATTTTTCAAAGGAACTATTAAGAAGATATTCTTCAACCTAACCTTTACTTGGTGTCCGAACACATACCTTGGGAAAGATAATAACATGTGTTCCAATCTCTAACTGCGAGCTTTCCACATTGAATTCAAGCTTCTAACGTTGTATTAGAAGGGAATTGGGTATCTCACAATTAGAGGATTAAATGGACTTTAATCCCATTCCCATTGCAGACTTATTTATCAAGTCTCTGGCTAACCCCTTCGTCAAGTGGTCGCCCAAATTTTGTTGCGACCGAACAAATTCAAGCGATATCACACCATTCATGATTAACTCCCGAATCATACTATGCACCGACACCCAAGTGTCTAGACTTGCCATTATAAATCGACTATAGGCCCTAGCCAAGGTGGCAGCACTATCACAATGGATAGACATTGGTGATATCGGTTTTGGCCATAATGGAATCTCATATATCAAGTTTCGAAGCCACTCCGCTTCTTTTCCAGCAGCAGCCAATGCTACAAACTCAGATTCCATTGTAGAATGTGTAATATATGTCTGCTTTTTAGAAGCCCAAGAAATGGCACCTCCTCCAAGCAAGAACACCCAACCACTCGTAGAAGATGAATCTTCTTGGTTGATCCAACTAGCATCTGTGTAACCTTCTAATATAGAAGGTTGTCCACTATAACATAAACCATAGTCCATAGTACCTTTTAAGTACTTGAACACCCTTATTATAGCATGCCAATGCTGTCTACTAGGATTACTAGTAAACCTGCTCAATCGTCCAACTGCATACGCAATATCAGGTCGAGTGCCCGTCATAGCATATATCAAACTGCCTATGGCTTTTGAGTATTCTAGCTGTGACACAGGTTTACCAGTGTTTGACACAAGTTTCTCAGTAGGATCCATGTGAGTACTAACTTTAGAACAATTATCACAATTAAACCTCTTGAGAATTTTCTCAATATAATGAGATTGTGATATTGCAATTCCCTTGTTCATCCGTTTAATCTTTATACCAAGAATTACATCGGCTTCTCCCATGTCCTTCATCGAAAACTTTGCTGACAAAAACTTCTTAGTTTTATCAACTACATTTTGGTCAGTGCCAAAAATCAACATGTCATCTACATATAGACAGATGATTACACCTTTACCGGATTCATCAAATGCTCGCTTTATATACACATTTGTCGGACTGATTTAATACAAAACCATTCGACAAAACAACCTCATCAAATTTTTGATGCCACTGCTTAGGTGCTTGCTTCAGCCCATACAATGACTTAATTAACTTACATACCTTATGCTCATTACCTGGCATAACAAAACCTTCTGGTTGTTTCATATACACTTCTTCTTCTAAATCACCATTTAGAAATGCTTTTTTTGACATCCATTTGATGGATCAATAGATTGAATAGCCGCCAAAGCTATCAGAAATCTAATAGTAGTGATACGAGCAACCGGTGCATAGGTATCGAAGTAATCGATCCCTTCCTTTTGTCTAAAGCCTTGGATTACCAATCGAGCTTTAAACTTGTCAATAGTTCCATCGACTTTCATCTTCTTTTTGAAGATCCATTTGCACCCCAAAGGTTTACAGCCTGGTGGTAAATCAGACAAGACCCATGTATTATTTTCCACAATAGAACCAATCTCATCATCGATGGCTTCTTTCCAAAAACCAGCGTCTCGAGATTTTATTGCTTCATCATATGTTCTCGGATCCTCCTCTATACTATAACAGTAAGAGTATTGAGATTCAATTTGATCTCTTGATCCCTACCTCAATCAAATGATCATTCATTTGAAATTCATCCGAAATACTTATCAATTCTTAACTTAATGGTGAATAAATATTCAACCAAAGCAAGTAGATCCGCATACTCACAACACATTATTAAATGCGTGGCTATGCATTTGAACAAACTCACAACGCATCTAATGATGGTGGCTATGTTCAAAATGGGATAATCTTACATTAAGAATTGAAAGCCTTTTGAAATATTACATTTTCCACCGAGCATGCCATTACGAAGAATTGATAACAACAGAAGAAGTCATATAAACAGAACTAGGAATTTTGTTTAAATTCAACATAAACATCCCATTATAACCAAATCCTACAAATACACCAGACTTCGATAAGGTATACTTATCGGATTCATATACTTGTTTGTATCCACACTTGTTCAATACAGACCGTAAATGAAGTTTTAGTACATACAATACATTAAACAAAGAAATAGTTTTTCCCGAACTGAATTCCAACACCACACTTCTTTTCCTTGAATAGGAGCGAAATGGTCATCACCCATGTAAAGAACAGATCCGTCTTCCATTGGTTCATATGTCTTAAACCAATAACGATCTTTACAAACATGAGTTGTGGCACCGGAATCAATCCACCACGCAATAGCATCATCCTTGGTCTTCAGAATGGTCCTTAGACCCCTTTCCCGAACCACTTGTGCTTGCGCCTTTGTTGTTTCCAACACGACAATCCTTCTTAAAGTGACCAGTTTTGCCACACCTCCAACATGCCAATTTAGGCTTCTTGTTGGGACCAGAACCATTGTCATTGAAACTACGTTTCTTTCCTTTGTTTTTATTGTTTCCACCATCATCAATCATATTGACCGATGGTCCACCAACTTCCTTTCCTTTGTCTTTGTCATTCTCTTGCGCCCTTAGAGATTCCTCTATGCGCAAGTGACTACCAAGTTGAACCAAAGATAGATCGTCTTTACCATGTTTCAAAGTGTGTTTGAAATCCTTCCAGGAGGGAGGCAATTTATCAATCACACTTGAAACAGATATTGACTCATCCATCTTCAATCCATGTTGTGTATATTGTCCAAGGATTCTAAGGAGTTCATTGAATTGTTCCATGACAGGTCTAGAATCGACCATCTTGTAATTGTTAAAATTACTCACAAGGAACTTCTTACTAGAAGCATCCTCTGCCATGTACTTGGATTCAAGAGAATCCCATAACTCTTTAGCAGACTCCTCATTTTGATAAATGTCAAATAAAGGATCAGACATACCGTTCAATATGTGTCCTCTGCAGATGTAGTCATCGTTCTCCCACTTCGATCTACGTCTGACGGCCTCCAAGTTATCCTCTTCAAGCAATTCTGGAATTGGAGTAGATAGAACATACACCACCTTTAATGTTGTCAAAAGGAAGTGCATCTTCTTTTGCCAACGTCTGAAATCTTGCCCTTCAAACTTGTCTAGCTTTCCAAACTTTGTTGTCATCTCCTTCACAGTAGCCATGAGTATCACCAAATACTTTATTCGTTTGTAGGGGAAATAGGGTCTTGATCTTGATACTAAGGCCGGATATATGATTGAATCGTGTATAATCCACTTTCCGAATAAAGTATTTCGACCCTTAATGCCTGGGTTACACGAAATCCTTATTGGGATAAGACAATCACTCAATTTGTTTCTAGGCAAAGAGAACAAATCTAAACTGTGAGAATTGATTGCTTTCGTTATTGTTGTAATTCACTTGTATGTTGTGTGTGTTACAAATGAGATCAAACATCTGTATTTATACAGATGGAGAGGTATCAGTAAAAGGGTATAACCAAAAGACATGCTTTAGCCAAGCGATGTGTCTTTTCAGTTTGAACTGGCACCTGTTCAGGAACTGCTCGGCCGAGTCAAGGGACTCGCTCGGCCGAGCAAAGATGTCCCAAGACAATTTGCCCAACTGCACGGCCGTGTCATTTGAACTGCACGGCCGTGCTGTTCATACTGCTCGGCCGAGCAAGGCATATGCCTCGGCCGAGCAAGGCTGTCCAGAAACTTGGACACCGTATGCTCGCTCGGCCGAGTCAAGGACTCTGCTCGGCCGAGCACATCAGCAAAAAGTGCTACCCTTTAACTTTTACTTCTTTATCGAGGTTGACTTCGTTTTAGCTCAAACGAGTGTGTACTCCACACTTTCCCTTACTCGTATCCGAGTCTAATACGAATCACATTGATCTCTTAGTAAATCACCATTACAATAAAACAAGTTGATGACACTAAAATCACCAACAAATTGGGCAGCCGCCGTCACCTTCAAAGGCAAAATCCTTTGCAAGCCTTTTCAAAGACTCCTCCCTTAATCCATCTGTGATTCCTATGATTGCTGCTTCTTCGCATTACGGTGAGCCAGCCATTAAATTCCCTAAGGAAGTGATCAATGTTCTTGCAAAACCTTTTCTTTTCACGTTGGTTGGTAAATTCTCCAAAGGCAGGCCGAACATGGAGGAAACTAGACGATGCTTTCTTAAGTTTGGTTTAAAGGCAGATTTCCAGATTGGGCATATTGATGCCAAACACATTCTGATTCGAGTTTCTCATGAGGCAGATTTCACTAGATTGTGGGCAAAGGAGGAATGGCATGTAGGGCGTTTCATCATGAGAGTCTTCCGTTGGACCCCTATTTGGAGACCAGATCAGGAATCATCGTTGTTCCCTGTTTGGGTGGGACTTCCGGGCTTACCTATTCATCTTTTCAACAAGATGAGTTTATTCTCCATTGCAAAGGTGTTCGGGGAACCTTTGGGTATTGATAATGCAACAGCAAATCTGTCTAGACCTAGCTTGGCGAAAGTCTTGGTTCAAGTTGATTTATTGAAGAAGTTGCCTGCTAGGGTTTATATTGAATGTGGTGATGCTGAGGGTTATTTTCAATATATTGAATATGATAACCTCCCATTGTACTGCAAACATTGTTTTAAGGTTGGACATTCGTTGGCTGATTGTAGGTTTGCTCACAAATCTAAAGGTGGTATTGATGGTGCTTTGAAGCAAAATAGAGGTGCAGTGAATACTAACGTTGATCAAAATGTAGAAGCTGCTTCGGATAATGCAAAGAATGAGGACAAGGGCGTGGTGATTCCTAAGAAGGTTTGGCAACGTAAGTTTAAGCAAAGCATGGAAGCTTTGGTTTCTAACGCAAAGTCTACCCAAAATGATGAAAATGGAGATGGGGGCGTTGAGAAGGACCAGCCTTTGGGTTCGGCTGCTCTTCCGTTGGATGTGGAAGAGGAAGCTTCTAAAAGTGATAAGGTTTTGAAACCAATTCTCAAAAATAGAGAGTCTTTTTTGAAGTGTTCTTCCTCTGTTATTAATGAGGCTTTAAGGCCGAAAGTTTCTACGGTGGAAGGAAATGTTACAGCTGGTTCCCCTTCCAGTAATGCTACAAATAGTGATGTCGAGGGTCTAAAGGCAGATCAAGAAGACAAGGTTGATGACTCAATAAATAAAATTGTTGTTGAGGCTGCTCCTAAGGAATCTAATGTGGTTGGTCTTGTCCCTGTGCGTGTGGGTGTGGGCTCGGATAAGGCTGCCCATTTGGGTGTTGGTTCGGCTATGGCTGTTTTAGCCAATGCTCCTCCGAACGATGAGGAGGCTATTATGCGCAACATTGCTCGATATAGGGAGTCCCATCCTCCCGACCTTTCGTGGCAGTGGAAACAATCTCTCTAGAGCGTTTTTCGGCTTCAAGGGATGATCCGGTTGACACTCAGTCTACGGTCTCATCATCCATCCCTATGTCGGCTCCTGTTTTGGATAGCGAAGCTCTAATTAGGGAAAAGGCTAGACAAATTCAAGCTTCATCTGCTCCTAACCTTCGTTCCTCTACTGCTCGTATGCCAAATCCTAAATATTTTAATTCTGAATTTATAAACCCAAAAAACCTAAAAGATGCTCTTATTCTCCGGGAAAAATGCGATTCTGAACCTGAAGGCGGTCTTTCTGATACCTTTCCTTCGGCTTATCATGATGCTCGCACTTATGGGGGCATTGTAGGCGGTGTTCATGTTGATCCGAGGGCTCCAATGGCTGATGGCGATAATTTTGAAGATTATTATGATGAAGAAGATGGATTTCAAAAGGTTAAAGGGAAACGAGGAAAATCTGGATCGAAAGCTAAAACAAAAAGCATCATGCCTAAAAGGCCTTGGAATCCTAAAAGGCGATTTGATTGACCTTTTCTTTATTTTATTTTCTGTCTTTCTTTAATTATTGTACTTTTGAATTTTTATTTTAATAAAATTTAGGGGGCATTGCCCTTTTCGCTTGGAAAAAAAAAAAAAAAAAAAAAAAAATAAACAAAGATGACCTCCATTTTTAACCAAGAAGGTCAATTCAAATTGATATGGCCATGTTCATGGTATAGTGTCCCCTCAGCCAAGGGAAGTTACTTCCTCTTTTTTCATTGTTAATTTGAATAAACTTTGGTTAATAATTTACGTCACTTTTAATTTTCATAATAAAAATCTAAAAATTGTTATTGATAATTAAAACTAATCTAAATTATTGTTTAAAATTTCATTCAAATGAACAACGAAAAAAAAAAAAGAGATTAACGTTCTGAGACCGAGACTGAGTGAGTAATGATTTAATCCCGTACCGGATTTCAACAAATTTATACATAAGATGCATTCAAACATCAACCTAAAGTATAATGGATTTCGATACCTATACAACTGAATTACGAGTCGTCAACTTGAAAATTTAATTTGGTGGCCATATAACTAGTGGCAAATTAAGGAATTTTGGTGAGGGTTCAAATTTTTATGAAAGCTTTATTATAAAATATGAAGGGGGTCAACTTCAAGTTTAAAGTTTAAGAGGGTAAATATAACTTTTTTGTAAGAAAATTATTAGAAGGAGAATTTGAAATAATTGAAAAGGTCAAAATGATAATATTTTTACACTATTTCTCCCACTCTTTTTCATTCTTACTTTACTTTTATACTTACAACACCAATCAACTCACTATTACTCCCATTTATTCTCTCCTCCCACTAAATTATCTCTTCTACTTTTATTTAATTTGTGTACCCAATTTTTTGACATGTGAGACGAAGGGAGTATATATATATATTTTTTAATGAAAATTTCAAAAGTTTTTTTATTTAATGAGAGACCCACTACATAATAACAACAATTATCCACTCAATTTTCTCTATTTCACATTCTCTTTCTTACTTCACTAGTTTCATATTAACAACATAAACATCATTTACACAATTTTTAATTTTTATGTTCAAAATAAAAGTAAAGAGAGTAGACAGTTTAAATAAGTTGTTAGGGCATCTCCACTCATGACTTTAGCAAAAGTCATGAGCCTCCGTGGAACCCTTTTACTCCCCAACCATGACAACTTAAAAGTCATGAATGGCTTTTAACAAAATTGAGTTGCCAGTTGCCGAGCTTCACGGCACAATGAAAAAAAAAAAAAAAGCCTTTGATCGACACGTGTCATATTTTTGATTTTTTTTTTTTTTACAAAAATTACAATTAACATATAAAAAATAATAAAAATACAAGAATATTGAAAAAACTACAATTTATTAATAAAAAATAGGAGAGAGAAATTGATGACTTTTGTCATAAATGGAGATAAAATTGTTTGAAGTTGTATTTTTGATAACTGATGACGTGGAGCTGAGGTGGAGGAGAGAGGGATGGGGATGAAGTTTCATTGTTAATTATGCTCTTATAAATAGGAGAAAGTAATATTTTACCACTAAAGTTGACAGTCACTATTTTTGGAAGCCAATGGGCCGCTGGCCTTTCTTGGCCGAGAAAGTTTCTATCTTAAAAATAACTAGCCCAAAAAAACTGATCAGATGCAGCCAGCCTCTTCCTTAACAAATTAACCTAGCTAATCGAGATATCTATATACACGGAACCACATCTTTCATTTATAGTTTTAAATCAAATCAAACCAACCAAGCGCTCTTCTCGTCTCATGATCATGACTTCACTATTTGAACGTTTCAAATCTCATCACTAACCTCAAAAAACACACACACACACACACCCCCCATCTATGGAAACAAGATCTGCAAAGAGGAAAAAACTCCTCCTCCATGCAGCACAACTCAAATCCCATACCCACCATCAAGATCGAATCACCGATCTTCCCGATGCTGTTCTTCACCAAATCCTCCTTCTCCTCCCCATCAAATCCATTGCCCAAACAACCCTCTTATCCAAACGCTGGAAAAATCTTTGGTACATGTTTCCCGATCTCGATTTCTCCTCCGTTTCCCCGACCCCGACGACTTCTGACAAAAAGACCACTCACTTGCGGGACCTCGGAAACGTGATCACCCAAGTTTTGTCTATCCGAGACAAGCCGTCCGATCTACGAAGCCTTAAATTCCGTGCTTGTTTTAGTTTTTCGGGTCTACATGGAGTTATCCGGGCAGCAGTTAGGCAAAATGTTCAAGAACTTGACATAGAAGTTGCCACCAATGATTATTTCAACTTCCCTAGAAGCATTGTTACAAGCGATTCAATTAGGGTTTTGCGGTTAAAGTCTCATTATCCCGGTTTTCGCTTACCTCCATCAAGGATAATGAAATCTGGTTTCCAAAAGCTCCATACATTGTCACTCTCCTTAGTGATCTTATACCAACAACCCACTCTCCTTGATTTGTTCACCCCTTCATCATTTCCCCACCTCAAGAAATTGCACTTAGACGCGTGTTTCGGCTTACAACATCTTAGCATCAGTTGCAAGAAACTAGAAGATTTATCGCTAGAGAGCTGCTTTCAGTTGAATATATTGGAGATTTGTTGTCCTGAATTGGAAAAACTGAAAATTTCTAGTAGCTTCGATGCTTATGGTAAAAATAATTTCTTGAAAATTAACGCACCTAGGCTTGGGATTATCCATTGGGGTTATAATGCCATTTTGGAAAATTGTTTGATCGAGAGTTTGAAGAGTTTGCATGATGTGTATATTGGCTTGCTTGTGCTGCATGAGAACCTGACCGCTGAAAGATTAAGCAGTATATCCAAGTTTCTTTCTGGACTCTCTGCTGCTGAATGCTTGACAATTGATAGCCAGTGTGTTGAGGTAATTCATTTTCTTTTTTATTGCAATTATTTGTTATTAATATTGTCATCTGCATTTGGGTGTTTGATATATATATATATATTCATGTGCATTGAACATCTTTATGATTGAAAAACGTTATAGATTCTGATATGTGCAATTTTATTTAATTCTATGTTAATGTTAGGAAGATTTATGGAAAATATGATTTAAAATGGTATGGGAATTTGATGAAACATAACAATTTTATTTAATTCTATGTTAATTCTTATTTTGGGACCTATTCTCGTATCCAAAAATAGAGGCTTAGTGTTTTTTTTTTTTTTTAAGTCAATTTGATTGAAGTTTGACAAAATATTTAAGAAGACTTAACTATCTATATGAATTTTAATCATCACTTATGTTCAATCTTTAGCTATAGAATTATAGATTTAAATTATATACTCCTCCCCCCCCCCCCCACATGAACGTGGACTAAAATTTTGGATACAATAACTAAAGAATAATAGTATAAAAGAGGAGAAAGAATGAATGGAGGAGGTGTACAATCGAGGCTGGAGGGTGGCATCACTGGTGGCCATGGTGGAGGTGTAGCTGGTGTGACGGGAAGTGGGTGGTAGGGTAGAGGTATGGTGAAGTGGTGGTAGGGTGGAGGGAAGGGAAGCGAGGGAGGGGCTGTAATGAAGGGGAAGGGGAAGATGAGAGGGGGAGGGGAGGGTTTTTGATCTGAATTAGGGGAAATGGAGGAATAAAAAGGTATTAAATGAGTTGGTAAGATTATATCAAAATGTCCTTAAGAAAGTGATGTTACTTGCACAACAATACATGATTTGCACAATCCCTCGTGAAATGACAACATTACCCTTTAAAAATCACATGCCAATGCCATGCACATGTGTTTCATTATGTCAACAATATAACGATTTATTAGTTTTTAAATCACATTGCAACAAACAAATTGGCAAACACTTCTCGCTTAATAGTACGTTTTAAAACTAAGGTTTAACATTGCAAAAGGGTGTAAAACTAAGGTTAACAATTTGCATTTTATCCCTAATGTATACTATATGTGTGTGTCTATATATATACATATATATAAGACTTTTTATTTTTTAATTTAAAACGTGAAAAGTTTTGAAAAAAATGACTCATATACTTCAAAGTACAAGAGACTAACAAGTCATATAGTTTAATATAACAAAATATATATATATATATATATATATATATATATATATATATATATATATAATAAAAGGGAGAGGGAGAGAGTGAGGTAGAAATAAAAAATATTAAAATATGTTGAAATATATATATATATATATATATATATATATATATATATATATATATATATATATATATATATATATATATATATATATATATATATATATATAATAATAAAAGGGAGAGGGAGAGAGTGAGGTAGAAATAAAAAATATTAAAATATGTTGAAATAAAAGGGAGAGGGAGAATATTATTTGAAAAAAGCAAAGAAGAAAAAATAATAAAGATAATGGTAAAAAAGAATATACGTATGTATATATAACAAATGAGAAAAGTCAACAATCACCCAAATGAATTTTTGCCCTCCATCCCAGCCTTTCAACGTCATTTTTCATCAAATCCCAATAAACTAATGTCGTTTTCAATCACTTTTATTTAAGTTCTCGTAGGCCTTCCCCTATCCCTCTCCATTTTATCGATACTCCACTTTTCAGGACTTCTAACCGGGATATCACTTGGTCTCTGTCTCACATGACTAAATCATCTTAGACGATTTTCCCTTATTTTATTTTCAATTGGTGCAACTCTTAATTTTTCCCTGATCACCTCATTCCTCAACCTATCATTCCTTGTATGCTCACACATCCATCGTAGCATACGCATCTCCGCTACATTCATCTTATTAACGTCAGTGTTTCACGGCCCAACACTCAGTACCATATAGTGATGCAAGCCTTTCAACGTCATTTTTCATCAAATCCCAATAAACTAATGTCGTTTTCAATCACTTTTATCTAAGTTCTCGTAGGCCTTCCCCTATTCCTCTCCATTTTATCGATACTCCACTTTTCAGGCCTTCTAACCGGGACATCACTTGGTCTCTGTCTCACATGACTAAATCATCTTAGACGATTTTTTCTTATTTTATTTTCAATTGGTGCAACTCCTAATTTTTCCCTGATCACCTCATTCCTCAACCTATCATTCCTTGTATGCTCACACATTCATCGTAGCATACACATCTCCGCTACATTCATCTTATTACGTCAGTGTTTCACGGCCCAACACTCAGTATCATATAGTGATGCAAGCCTTTCAACGTCATTTTTCATCAAATCCCAATAAACTAATGTCGTTTTCAATCACTTTTATCTAAGTTCTCGTAGGCCTTTCCCTATCCCTCTCCATTTTATCGATACTCCACTTTTCAGGCCTTCTAACCGGGACATCACTTGGTCTCTGTCTCACATGACTAAATCATCTTAGACGATTTTCCCTTATTTTATTTTCAATTGATGCAACTCCTAATTTTCCCCTGATCACCTCATTCCTCAACCTATCATTCCTTGTATGCTCACACATCCATTGTAGCATACGCATTTTCGCTACATTCATCTTATTAATGTCAGTGTTTCACGGCCCAACACTCAGTACCATATAGTGATGCAAGCCTAATCGCCATGTGATAGAATTTTCCCTTTAATATATGGGGCATGTCGTGATCACATAGAAATCCTATAACACTTTTCCACTTCAACCAACATGAATCCTATGAGCCAAATCTGCATTCAATTCTCCATTCTTTTGGATAATAGATCCAAGATAGTAAAAAAAGTCAGAAGCTTCGACAATCTTCCCATAAAATGCGATCACTGTTGCCTCCCTGCTCCCAACTTTGCTAAACTTATACTCCAAATATTCAGTCTTACTTTTGCACAGTCTAAAACCCCAAGATTCCAAAGTTTTTCTCCACAATTCCAATTTACTTTTAACACCCTCTTTTGTCTCATTAATCAGCACAATGTCAGCTGCGAACAACATATACCATGGTATATCATCTTAGATTGACCTCGTCAATTTTTTCATTACAATAGCAAAGAGAAAGGGGCTAGTGCAGAACTTGATGCACTCCAATTATGTAAAAAGCTCTTCTGTCTTCCCAACAATAGTTCGGACACTAGTACTAATTCTATTATACATGTCCTTGATGATATCAATATACTTTTTGAAACAACTTTCTTTACTAAAGCCCACCAAAGTATATCTCTTGAAATTTTATCATATGTGAAAACCATATGAAAATCTTTTGTTTTATACCGATATCTCTCTATGGTTTATCTCAAAAGACAAATTGTCTACATAGTTGATCTTTTGGGCATAAATCCAAATTAGTTATCTGAAATTTTCACAATCCTCCTCGGTCTTTGTTCAACAACTCGTTTCCAAAGTTTCATAGTATAACTCATTAGTTTGATCGCTCAATAGTTGGCACAATCTTGTATATCACCTTTGTTCTTCTACAAATGGATAAAAGTACTTTTCTCCACTCTGATGGTATTGTGTTACTTCTTCATATCTTATTGAATAGTGTTGTTAACAATTCTATCCCCCTCTCCCAAAACATCTCCAAACCTCAATGGGTATGCCATCCGGCCCTACGACTTTCTTCAGTCCCATCCTTTTATTTCCATTTTTACTTCACCCTTTTTAATTCTCCACATAATATCTAGATTAACTATACTCGAAGGGATATTGGAATCTTCAACATTCTACTCTTGATCGCCATTGAACAAGGTATCAAAGTATAACCTCCATCTATCCTTTATCTCTGTATCCCCGACGAGAACACTTTGGTCTATACCCTTCACACATTTAACTCTTTCAATATCTTCTGTCCTTTTATCCCTCATGGATACGAGCAGTCTTCGATGTCCTTTTCCCCCTTTTTGTATCCAATATAGCTAACATTGGGGATCCGCTTACAAAGCCCCTCGCACAAGCTAAGCATGATGGTCATGTGAGGTCTTGGGAGCGGTTGTTATGTGTGCAACCTGAAATTCGAAGGCGAAATACTGATTCGGCACAAGACCACATGCCACTGGGATACAGGTATACGTATAAAGCTATTGATTCACCTTTGCTCTTGCGTCACTTACTGTTTATTTACTTCTTTTCTAGCCTCCTTACATTTCCATTATTCTTATGCTCCAACATTTTTCCAATAATATGTATCATTCTCGCTTATTTTTTATCACTTGCTTTACTTCCTCATTCCAACATGACGTGTCCTTACTTGGTGACATGCTTCCTTTATATTCTCCAAATACTTCTTTCAATAGCTCCTTTATGGTACGTTCTATCTTAATCCAATTCAAATCTATATCCATATCCATCGTAGCCAAAGATCTTTGTTGGTTCTTTCTTTGAAGCCTCCGCCACTTTATTCTCGGGTCTACTTGTGGTTTTCTCTTTCTAGAAATTCTCCTACTTTGAAAATCAAGTAGCACAAGTCTATGTTGAGTTTTTGTACTCTCACCCAGTATAACCTTGCAATTTGTGTAACTTTTTCTACAAGCATTTCTTAATAAGTAAAAGTCATTCTGACTTGTATTGCTTGATATACTCCTATACGTCACCAAGTGAGATTGTCTTTTTTTGAACTAGGTGTTCATTAGACTCAAGACATATGCCATCGCAAAATTCAAAATACCGTTTCCTGCTTCGTTCCTCTCCCCAAAGACAAAACCTTCAAGAATGCTCTTAAAGTCATGTCGACTAGAACTCACATGTTCGTTAAGATCGCCACCAATGACTAATTTCTCGCCACTAGGAACCCTTTGCACTACCTTCTCCAAATCTTCCCAAAACTCTTTTCTAATAAATGCATCCAACCTTACTTGTGGTGAATAGGCACTAATAATAATTATAATCTCATAACCCATCACAAGTTTAACACCCATAACCCGGTCACTAATCCTGAACACTTCCATCACATCATTGATATGCTCCTTATCAATAATGAGACTATTTTATGGTATTTTTTTTTTTTGAAAATATGAAAATAAATGACTCTTATAGTTCAAGTATAAGAGTTGATATTAATAAAATATGAGACTTTTTTTAATGATTTTTTTTACAAGAATATGAAAGAATGTGAAAAAAGAGGCTCTTATACTTCAAGTATAAGAGACAAACTAATCTTATACTGCAAGTATAAGAGAATAATGAGACTTTTAACTATGTTTTTTAAAAATAAATGTGAAAAAATGTGTAAAAGTGAAAAAAATGATTCTTATACTACAAATACTACAAAGTATAAGAGACGAACTAGTTTTATACATTAAAACAGATGAAGGATTTATTTGGCATATTGAAAATCCACTGGCCTTATATGGTATGTTGATTTGGCTGACGGGTCTTAGGATCACAAGTCCAAAAATATATTTTCTTTTAAACATCTGATTTAATTAAATTAAAAAAATGGTTGTTTTTTTTATTTATTTTGGGACATAAGTAATATGTATTTTTTTTTGAAACTAAGGACATAAATAATATGTTAGAACACATGGAGCATTCTCTTTGTATTTTGCACTAATGATATTTATTACTCTCTCCGTCCCAAAATGTTTGTTTTCTTTCTATTTTTCAGATTTACAGAAAATGTTTTTTTTTTAAAAGAATAAAATCTTCCATGGCTTTAGGTGAATATTTGATTAGGGTCCATTTATATAAGAGTATCTCCTTCTGAAAAAAATGCAGGGAAAATAACTATAAGCCTAGACGTATTCATACGGTTAAAATCGGCGGTTAAAGGTTATAATTGGCGGTTAAAAAAACCGTTAAGTCCTAACCGTAACATAATCGTTAACCGTGTACTAACGGTTACGGTTATACGGTTAACGGTTATATCCGGTTATCACGGTTAACACGGTTAAAAATGAACTTTTTTTTTCAGATTAGTCCTTTTAACGGAATAGTTAACAGTTTCTATTAACTTTTGTACTGTATATCCCTTTTTTTTTTAATAAAGAATACTATTTGAGATGTTACTTATTAGTGATTTTTTTTTGGAAAAAGTTATAAAAAAAAGTTGAGAATTTTTAAATAAATGAAATTTTAACGAAAAATGTGTTTAACAGATTTTTTTAACAGCTTTTTTTCATTTTTTTTGGTTAAGCAAAGCTATTTGAGAAATATTTCTTTTAAAAACAGTTTTTAACATTTTTTTTAAGAAAACAGTTAACTTTTTAACAGATTTTAACTAGTTCTATAAAAAAGTTAACTTTTTTTTTTTAATTTTTTTTTTTGATAAAGAAGACCATTTTAGACTTTTGTTTACTACTTACATTTTTTGCAAAAAGTTATATAAAAAAAGTTATGAATTTTAAAAGAAATAAAACTTAACTTTTTTTAAAAATAAACGAAAGTATATAAAAGAAAAAGGGACTACCCCTTAAATTTTATTAATTAAATAAAATTACAAAGAGGGGGACAACCAACCTTACCCTTTTATAATTAAGGGGGGACATTTAGGAGCCTTTACCTCAACCTAACTATTACAGTTCAATAAAAATAAACCTAATCTAAAAAATTAAAATTAAAAACTAATCTAATCCCCACTAGTCACTTCCCGTAGAGTCATCCACATCGTATTGATATTTTGGGTCAAGTGTATTCTCTTCATAAGACATATCTTGTTCTCTCTTTTTCGATCTAACCCAATCCCCAAGTAATAGTCGATTTTTCAAGTTTTCAACCGTTATTTGGGAACGTCTTTCATCCAAAACATTTTCCCCAATGCTAAATGCGGATTCGACCGCCACCGTTGACGCGGGAGAAGCTAAGACTTCTTTTGCAATTATAGAGAGTATAGGATAACTTTCGCTCCTTCTTGACCACCACTTTAAAACATCAAAATTATTTGAATTATCACTACTTTGATCCCATTCAAAAGTAGTGTTGAAGTATGTGTCTAACTCCAAGAAAATGTTAGAGGTTGAAGAATTCCCTATTCGAGGAGTTTCTTTTTGCTATACAAATTAGCAAAAAAATGATACGGATCCGCCTCAAGTAAATCACCACCAACATCTTGAGAAGAAGTAGAGTCAATATTTTGAGAAGGATTTCCATGAATTGCATTATATTTGTTATAAAGAGACATCAAATCATTTTTTGTAGTATCAACAATATTCGACGGAGATTCATGATCACCGTCACCTTCGGGGTATAAACTAGTATAATAAAAAGCAAAAATAGTAGCCAAGTCATCTAATTTAATACGGGGATCTAATACTTTTGCAACCAAAAATAAAGACGGAATAGTGGCAAAATATTTAATCCACTTTTGTCTCATGGAAAAAATGCAATCTTTTAAAACATAGCAATCTTTTAAATTATTAAAACTAGTAACAATTGCAACACATTGCTCAAGAACCAAAATAGAAGTTGGATAATAAACTCCCGATAATGCCAAAGTAGCGGTGTTAAAAATCTTTAGCAATTTACACAAATTAGTGCATGCATTCCATTGATAAGCAAATAAAGGTGATTATTACCAAGTGTAGCAAAAAAATCCTTAAGAAGCTCTTTATACTCAAAACCATCTTTTAACATTTTATAGGTGGAATTCCATCTAGTTGAAACATCGGAAGTAAAATATTTATCACCAAGATTTTGATTTCTTAAAAACTTAATCCATTTTTTATAACACTATTTCTTCTAGAAATATATTCAAGGGCCCCTCCACCCTTCGTAAATGGGTAGGATTTTGGACAATAGTTGCAAATCGCTCGATAATAGCGGTCGTCATCGGGATCAATTTGCTCTTTTCGAAAATGAATTGCAAATGTGTCGGACGTAGGGGCACGTGAACGTGGCACCGTTGGCGGTTGTTCTTGTTCTTGTCCCCGAGCATGACCACCTCGAGCTCGGCCTCGGCCGCCCTACCCCTTCTACCACTTTCAACAACATTTTCATCCACATCTTGATCTTGCTCATTTTGTGTAAATGGTTCCTCTAAAAATTCGAATTCTTCTACGTTATGATGGGAGGAAGAACCAACAGTTTCCTTGCCTTTTCGAGAAGAAGACATTTTCGTTAGAAAACTGACTTGAATTCGAAGAAAAGCTAACTTTTGTTAAAAAAACTAACTGAACATCTTTAAAAAAGTAAAAAATGACTGGAAATCTTTAAAAAACTGACTGGAATTTAAAAAACTAACTAAAATCTAAAAAACTAATTGAAACCTCAAAAAAATTAACTGAAAACTCTAAAAAACTAACTGAAATTCTGAAAAACTAACTGAAAACTCTAAAAAACTAACTGAAAACTCTAAAAAACTAATTGAAACTGAAAAACTAACTGAAAACTCTAAAAAACTGACTGAAAACACTAAAAAACTAACTGAAAATCTAAAAAACTAACTGATAAAGTTAAAAAATTAACTGAAAACTCTAAAAAACTAGCTGGAATTCCTAAAAACTAACTGGAAATGTTAAAAAACTGACCGAAAACTCTAAAAAAACTAACTGAAATTCCTTAAAACTAACTGGAAATGTTAAAAAGCTGACTGAAATTCTCGAAATACAAAAAAAAAATTCGTTAAAAAACTAACAGGAAATTGCAAGGAAACTAACTGAAACTGAAAATTGAATACAATGAGAGTATGAGAGAGGCTTAGGATATTTGAGAGTAGAGTAGAGAGAGAGAGAGAGAGAGAGAGAGAGAGAGAGAGAGAGAGAGAGAGAGAGTAGATGTAGAGAAGAAGTAAGGTGAAAATGAAATGGTAGGAGGGAGGGAGGTAATATTTATAGCCTAGGAGGGTTGTTTTTTAAAAGATTTTTTTTTTTTTTAATTGAAGGGCTCTGGGTGGGCGCTGGGAGCCTGGGACTGAAGAAGCCGTTGGGGGAGGGAGGGGGGCTGGTCAAAGTAGCCGTAGGGGGAGGGGGGGTGGGAAAGTAGCCATTGCAATGTTTAAAGTTTAATTCAAATTTGGCCTGAGGAGGTTATAACCGCTGGTTATTTAACCGGTTATAACCAGGGGCGGATCCAGGAATTCCCGGAGGGGGGGGCAAGAAAAAAAAAATTTCGGGTCGGACAACTAAAAAATGGGTCGGATCCATGAAAAACAAATAAATAAGAACAAATGTCATAATATTTCATACACAAAATCATGTTCAAATTAGTTCAACAGAACGGGAAATAACCGAAAAAAAAAAACTTACAATTTAAATAGCACTAGTGGCACTAGAGAGAGAGAGAGGAAATTACCGAGAGAGAGACGGCAGCAGCAAGGAGGAGAAGGAGCGGCGGCGGCGGCGTCGAGGAGGAGGAGCGGCGGCGGACAGGGGCGGAGAGGGAGCGGCGCGGCCAGGGGTCAACGTTGGCTAGGGTTTTTTGGGAGGGAGCAGTCTGTTGTCGAGAGAAATGGTATTAACCTCTGTTTCAATTGCCTCTTCTCCGAAATAACGTTTTTTTTTTTTTTTATTAATCAAAACCAAAACGACGTAGTTTTAATAAGTGAGAAACTTATCAAAACTATGTCGTTTTGATTACTTGAAAAAAAAAAAAAAGTTTTCTTGCTCGTCTTCTCCGACCAAATCGTAACTCCGGCCAAATCCCTAGTTCCGGTGGGGGCAAAACAAAAAAAAATAAAAATTTCAGTGCTATTTTCGCCGCCGGTGGGGGCAATTGACCCCACCTGCCCCCCTGGATCCGCCCCTGGTTATAACCGGTTAATTAACCGACGGTTATAACCGCCGGTTGCCGGTTTATGAAAATCCTTAACCTTAATCGAACCGGTTAACCGCCGGTTTTGGTTAAGGCGGTTACGGTTACCACGATTGACTGTTTTGACCGATTATTTGACCGGTTAATAACCTCCGGTTAGCCGATTCCGGTTAGATTTTAGACACGTATATAAATAAGCCTTCATTGACAATTACCCTCTCTTAATTTGCAGCATTCTGAACTTCATATTTTTGTACTGTTGCACAAGACTAATTGAGGATATAAATATAGTAGGCATGAATTTCTTCCAATTCTGTCCTCTGTAGTGTGCTAAATCACGGGCTAACTGAGTTTCTAATTTTCTGCAGATGCTTTCAAAGAGCAACTATTTAGCAAGCACATTTTTCCGCCCTTTTGTGAATCTTAAATCATTGGAACTACGCACGAATTATATTCCAGCATTAGCAAGCTTACTCCGAAGTTCCCCAATTCTCCATAAACTCGTCATCAAAATCCTTGGTGAATATAAGGGTGAAAGAAAGGTACCACACGACTCCAACCCTACTTTGATTGCTGTTGCATTATACTCCCTCCATCTTTAAATAAATTTCTATTTTTAAAAGACAAAAATACCAAAAAAGGTTGTCACAAAATGATGAATATTTTTTCTATTTTATTTTTCATTAAATGATTTTACCAATTGTTTTTTACTAATCATCATATATACTTCTGTGGACAATTTTTATGCATCTTGCCATTAAATTTAACAAAAAGTACACATTCTTAGAATGTTCCTTATAATCATTATGGGATGGAGAGGGAGTACCATCTTTCTAGTTTGTACTAACACAACTTTTTTTGGCGTGTATCATTCCAGCAATGGAATAGGGACTTGTGGACATTATCAAGTTCCGTCGAAGAAAAACATTGGGAATCTAAAAGTGAAATACTGAAGCTGTTTCTTCAATACCTAAAGTTTGTGAAGATATATGGTTTTATGGAATGCGAAGACGATATTAGCCTCGTCAAGTTCTTGCTAAAGCATGGGAGAGTGTTGCAAGAAATGGTTCTCTATTCTGGACATTCCCATTCTAGAGGTTCACTTCGCCGTGAAAAGATCAGGTCACAAATGATGGGATTCTCTAGGGCTTCGTCTAATGCTAAACTAGTTTTTCAGTAAGGGAAACATGCGAACTACTTCAAGTGGTATGAAGTTTTTGATACCTTTTCAAATACGTATTAGTTTTTCTTGGTGAGTTTTTTTTCTTTTTCTTTTCTTTTTTTTGTGTGTGTGTGTGTGGTGTGGGGGTGAGGGTTTGTTATGAAGAGGATGCTCTTTTTAGTTGTACTTTAAAACTTGAGTCTTAATCTTAGGCTTGAATCAAGTTTTTAATTATTTTTTTTATTGGTGAAACCTCTATTTTGGTCACTAATGCACCTTGTTTTCCATAACTCATTTTTTTACCAATGTCCTCACTCAATTTCCAATTTATTTGGAATGCGGCAGTAGAGTGGCGAGCTATACATACATGAGAGGTAATGGGGCAACAGCAGTAGAGTGGCGAAACTAACAATGATAACCACGTCCACTTCTACTTTAAGCAATTTCAGCAGGGACTTTCTCTCCCTTTAGATCCCTTCATTAATGAGTTTCTGGGAGATATGAGAGCCGTCCCGGCTATGCTGGGAGCCAACAGGACTAGGGTCCTTGTTAGTTTCATTCTCTTATGCCGTAGTTTAGGTTTCGAACCTACCCAAACTGCCTTCCATCATTTCTTCTCTATGAGCTACACCAAAGACACTAGGCTTATAGTGATAAGGAGTGATTCTAAGAAGCCGAAGATCATCCTTTCTATGTCTAGCAAAGTATCGGGCAGGGAAAACCATGCAATTAGAGTGGAGAACCGACAAGGCTGGGAGTTCCCTTCTCCTACTGATGAGCCTGCTGCCCCCAAGAGAGTGTTACGAACTGAATTGACCGAGGACTTGATTAAGCAGCTTACTGATTTTGCTGGGATAGGCTTGCTCGATTGGTCGAGCTTGGAGGCTGACGATCGTTATTATGTTCAAGCTAGGTTAATGCTGGGACCAAGGGACGGCGTGATGCCTCTCGTCCCTGTCAATAGGGGAGAAGAGTTAAAGACTGGAAGGTCCATCCCGATCTGGTCTTTCATTCTGCTTGTGAACGTTGTAAACTTGACCCCAGGGACCAATGCTTTATGGAGGAGAACGTCGTAGGCTGTAATTCCTCTTTCCTTGTATTTGATACTTGTAAATTGATGCTTGTTTTATCCATGTCGTAATATAGCTATCTCTTCTTCGTATTTACAGATTTAACCCCCCGAGCAAGAAACCGAGATGGCCTCCCTAGATGACGTTGATCCCAAAGAATTGATTATGATGAAGAGACGGCTAGCCAAGGCCTCAGCTGTCTCTGATAGGAAGGAAGAGGCCACTCGTCGTCAACTCCTCCTGGCTACCAAGGGGGATAAACCCATGCCCGTCAAACTGATAGGGGAGGCTGTTAATGTCGAGGAAGAGACCTCGGGAAGCGGAGATAAGCAGACAACCGAGGGGCATAGCCCCCATATTGCAACTGCTGAGACCGAGATGCAAACTGATATCCCGTCTGTCGAGGATACGGGTCTCATTCAAGGGTCAAGCCAGAAGAGGCCTCTTTCTAGTTTTGCTGAGGAGCCTCCTTCCAAACGGGCTGCTGATGCTTCTACTCCACCAGCCTTCACCCCTCAAACAATAAAGTCCTATGCCGAGGCCGAGGAGATAGCTCGGCAGCTTATAGCTATGCCAAAGCCCCTGAGAGGCCTCCCTTTACTAGCCAGGGAAGGCGCTCACGTTAGGCTGGTCCGAGCACTTGTCCAACGGGCCCTGGACAAGGAGGCGTATGAGAAGTTGGTCCGGGATAAACCTAGCAAGGAAAACTTGCTCGACCGAAAGGGGCTGTTGATATTCGAGGTGACTGTCTCGTACTCTTACTTCGTGCGTTTTTGTACTTTTACGATTTCAGACGTTTATCAATACTGCAGCTTGCCACTATCCCGACCTATGAGAATGTGCTTAATAAGGCCATGGACAAGCAAATGGTTGAGCTCAGGACTAGCCTTAGGAAGGGAGAGATCGAGCTGGCAGCAGTAGCCGAGGTGCTAAAGACCAGGGATGCTGATCTTGAGGCTGAGAAGACGGCTAAGACCAAGGCCGAGGAGGAGATGAAGAAGGCCGAGGAGGTCAAAGCCTGAGCTGAGGAATCCTTTAAGTTGAAGGAGGCCGAGCTAGAGAAGCTCAAGGCCGAGGCCATGCAGAGAGCCGAGATAGCTGAGGCAAAGTGCCGAGAGCTAGATGACATTATTCCCTCCAAGGAAGAGGAGGCGATTGCTCGTTTTAAGGTTAGCCAGGCCTTCAAAGATGCTGTAAATGATAAAACAGCCACTATGTTTCAGGATGGCTACATGCATTTGGCCCGTCGTCTTATGGTGGATACCTCCCATGGCCTGGACTTAAATGTCATTGCTCGGCTTATCTACAAAGACGGGTACGATGAAGAAGCTCAAGCTCTTCATTACTTGGTTCCTTATTCACAGTATAATTTGGGCATCATGGCTAGGATGGATGCTCGGGCCGGCAAAGAAGCATGGGTCCCTCCGTCTGTCGATCCCAATAATATCAATGCTTTAATAGAAAAGATTGAAGACGAGGACGAGATGGAGGTAGAGGATGAGGGGACGGATGTTGAGGAGCAAAATGACGAGGAGGCTCAAGTCAATGCTCAAATTGAGCAAGTCACCATCACCACTGACATCGTGTCCGAGCTAAAAGCTGATGCCGGCATTTAGGCTTTCTTCAGGGACATCCCTCAGAAGAGGAAGCCTTATAATTTTGTTCTTTGTTTCGATGTAATAGGCTAGGGCCTCTTATAATCTTTCTTTTGAATATGAATGATATATTTCTTTCAATTCACACCGTCTTTACTTTATGAATTATTTGTTTGAGTGCTTGTTTTTGGGCTTTACACAAGTACAAGCCTGCTTTTAGGGGGGAGCCGAGGAAGGTTCCTCGTATAAGACAGGAAGTCTAGCTCGGTCCTAAGAGTTGTGGCAATTTTGCCTATCTAAGTCATTAGGCCGAGAGATGCTCCTCGATCTTGACTGTTGGATCTCTTCTTTTTTGTCTCTTTATGCCGAGAAAGATGACTCGTACATAGGTTTTAGACGTGGAATGCATGTAGTCATTTTAGGCCGAGGTGTTTCCTCGGTTAGACGTGAGGCAAGTTATTAGGCTGAGGAAGGATCCTCGGTCTTGACTGTTGAGTTTTTCTTCTTTTTCATCTTCCTATGCCGAGGAAGATGACTCGTACATATGTTTCAGATGGTCTGTCCTGTAGTCATTGAGTCGAGGTGGTTCCTCGTCAAGACGTAAGGCTTCCTTCTTTTTCATCACCTTATGCAGAGGAAGGTGAATCATACATAGGGTTTAGATGGTCTTGCCTGTAGTCGCTGAGTCGAGGTGGTTCCTCGTCAAGACGTAAGGCTTATTTGGTTGAAGGCCGAGGAGAGGCTCCTCGTCTTCTAGTGTTGGTCTTTGTAGTAGGAGGTTGCTTTACACGTTGAAGAAGTAAATTCCATAAATGAACTTGATTACATCAAACTGCAATCCTACCATGCTAGAAAAGTAAAATACTACTTAATGACTAATCTATTACATAAAGGAAAACTAGAACTAATGATAGTATTTCCGGAGATTATCGGAGTGCCACGGATGCTTGAGCTCTTTCCCCTCCTTAGTCTTTAATATGTAGGTCCCTTCTCGAATGACTTGAGTTATGATGTAGGGACCCTCCCAATTTGGGGAGAGCTTGTTTTGTTCTGCCTTCTGACCAGTAGCTTCAATTTTTCTAAGTACCCAATCGCCTACTTGGAATACTCTTCTGTTGACCCTCTTGTCATGGTATGCCTTGGTCCTTTGCTTGTAATTCACCATCCTCATCTGTGCAGCTAGTCGTTTCTCATCTATCAGGTCCAGGTCTAGGAGCTTATTAACCTTGTTGACTTGCTCATTATAGTGGGAATTTCTCACAGTAGGGATAACCATTTCAGCCGGTGCCATAGCCTCAGAACCGAAGGTTAATGCGAATGGGGTTTCCTCGGTTGGCCTCCAGGTGGTTGTGCGAATAGCCTATAAGGCTAGGGGATGTTCGTCCAACCATCTACCCTCGCGTCTTTCAAGGTTCTTAGTAAGGGCTGTTAGGACTAGCTTGTTGGCTGCTTCTGCTTGTCCGTTGCCTTGAGGTCTACTCACAGATGACTTGGCGTGACGAACTCTTACTCTGCCCAACTCCGTTGTAAATGCCATGGAGAATTGGAGTCCATGATCTGAAACAATTGTGTGCGGGAGCCCAAAGCGACACCAGATGTGGTCGTGGATGAAGTTGATTGCGTTCTCTTTCGTTATTTTGGCCAATGCTTTCGCTTCTATCCATTTGGAAAAGTAATCAACTGCTACTATCACATACTTGCAATTGCCTCGGGCGGGAGGGAAGAGTCCGATGATGTCGATCCCCCACAAATCAAATGGCCATGTAGGTATTACAAGTGTTTGCTCAATCGCTGGGAGTCTAGGAATGTCGGATTATCTCTGGCACTTGTCACATTTTCTAACATAGGCTTGCGCGTCCTCCCTCAGGTTCGGCCAATAGTAACCTAGCAAGATGATCTTATCAGCTAAGGTTCTGGCCCCCGGGTGTCCGCCGTAAATGCCTTCATGTACTTCATCCAAGAGATTCTCAATTTCCTTGGGATAGACACACCTCAGCAGGGGCTTAGTGAAGGATCATCGGCAGAGGACTCCGTTCATCACAACGAACCTTGGTGATCTCTTATTGACATGTTTAGCTTGTGTTTCATCTTCTGGGAGTTGGCTCTTCTCGATGTAATCTATGTAGTCGTCGATCCATCATCTCTCCTCTACATCTAGGAGCATGACTTGTAACCTTTCATAAGCGGTTTCTTCAGCAAAAACTACGTATGGATTGGATTTTGACTTAGACACATCCATAGTCGCTAGTTTAGATAGAACGTCCGCGATTTGGTTGTTTTCCCTTCCTATCTGACTGATCTTGAAAAATTCCATCTTCTTCGTCATGTCCAGGACCAGGTCTCTATACTTGGTAAGGGTGGGATTTTGGGTGTTATACTCTCCCTTCACTTGTTTGACAACAAGTTGGGAGTCACAGAATGCCGCCACCTTAGTTGCTCCATAGAAGGAAGCCAACTGGATACCAAATATTAGAGCCTCATATTCAGCTTGGTTGTTGGAGGCAGGGAACTTAAATCGGATGACAGCTGGTATGGTATGCTTTCTTTCAGGACTTGCGAGTACCACTCAAGCTCCGCTTCTCTCCTTCGTAGCTGAGCCATCGGTGTATAGGACCCAACAGTAGGATGGGAGTTCAATGGGAGACTCTTCTTCCTCCGGTGTATTATGCTTGCGGGAGGTGGGGACGTGTTCACCCACGAAGGCAGTCTCAACCATGAAGTCAACCAGAGGCTGTGCCAGGAGGGTCTTCCTTGGTTGGTAAGTGATATCAAACTCCGTAAGAGCGATAGACCAATTAAGAGACGTCCGGAGCCATCCAACTTATGCAGAATTTTCTTCAAAGGCTTATTCGTATATACGGTGATGGGATGTGCAGAAAAGTAGGCACATAGTTTCCTTGAAGCAATAACTAGTGCGTACGATATCTTTTCCACATTAAAATATCTTCTTTCCACGTCTGATAATGCCTTAGATACATAGTACACATGTTTCTGAGTTCCTTCGTCATTTTGTACTAGGACAGCTGCAACTGCGTGGTCCGTGGCGGCTAGGAAGATATAAAGCATCTCACCAGTGATCGAACTGCTTAACAAGGGAGGGGAACCCAAGTACTCCATCAACTGGAGGAATGCATTAGTACATTCGGGAGTCCAGGAGAAGCTCTTAGCCCCCTTCAAGACTTTGAAGAAAGGCAGTGATTTTTCGGCGGATTTGGCAATGAATCTTCCAAGTGCCGCTATTCTTCCATTCAATCTCTGAACCTCCTTGATGCTGGTAGGTTCCTTCATGTCAATAAGTGCCTTGATCTTATCAGGGTTTGCTTCTATTCCCCTTTGAGATACTATGAAGCCTAGGAACTTTCCAGCTGTCACCCCAAACACACACTTACTTGGGTCTAGCTTCGTGTTGTTAGCTCAGAGATTGTTAATAGTTTCCTCCAGGTCGGGGGTGACTGCCCTCCTTGGTTTTTATTACCATGTCATTAATGTAGGCCTCCATGTTATGACCTATTTGTTTTCCGAACACTTCATTCACCATGCGTTGGTACGTAGCACCCGCATTCTTGAGCCCAAAGGGCATCATGACATAACAATAGTTTCCTCCCGATGTTTGGAAGGCCGTCTTCTCAATGTCCTCTTCCGCCATTTTGATTTGGTGATAGCCTGAATAGGCATCTAAGAAACTGAGAGTTCGGTGTCCAGCAATGGAGTCAACCAACTTATCAATTCTGGGGAGAGGATAGCTGTCTTTAGGGCAGGCCTTGTTAAGATCAGTGAAGTATATACACATTCGCCACTTCCCATTTTGCTTTTTCACCATTAAAACGTTGGCCAACCAAATGGTGTATTTCACGTCTCGGATGATTCCGGTGCTAAGTAACTTTTGCACCTCTTCCTTGATAGCTTCCTCCTTGTCCCTTGCAAATATCCTCCTCGTCTGCGAGATGGTTTTAGCCAACGGGTCAACTTCCAGGCGGTGGAGGGCTACTTCTTCATTGATCCCCATCATGTCTTCAACTCTCCAAGCGAATACATCAAGATTGTTTTTTAAGAGGGAGATGATTTCTTCCTTCTCTTCCGGGGATAGCTGGCCCGCGAGTTTAAATTTTTGCTTAGGGTAGTCAGGATTGATGACTACCTCTTCCAATTCATCCACGGGCTCCATTTTTGGACCGTCTCGAAATTCCAGAGATTCAATAATGATTTCTCTAAGTCTTCTACCCTCATTGTCATTTACGTTGAGGCCTTCCTCTTGCATCAGCTCATCAACGTCGGGCAAATCAACTATCCTCAAGTCAGGGTTGGCCCCCGAGTTCTGGCCGTTGACGAGAACATGATCTGTCTCCGGGACTGACGGAACTATGTCTTGGTCATCTGCAATTTCTAGGACCGTAGGTTCCTCTTCTAGTACTTCACGGATATAGCTCATCCTAGAGCTAGTATGGGTAGTTTTTAGAGACTTAGAGAATTTGATGTTGTCTTCCGGAGTATCTATCTCCACGCTTTTAGATGCTTTCTGGCTCCTCATGACATGCTCCAAGAAGTCCTTGGCGGTCGCCCTCACGCATCCAATTCCAGCACGAGTACGAAATTTAACTCGTTGGTGAGGAAGGGAGGGGATCAATCCAAGTTTTGCTTGACTTGGAATGCCTAAGATTGCATGATAGTCACTTGTCAGATCCATGACTACGAATGTGACTGTAGCCACGGTTCGAAAGGGATGTTCGCCAACTTCCAACAGTAGGTCAACAGTTCCCTTGGCACCGACTTTATGGTTGGTTAAACCTTCTAGCCTTCCATGATAAGGTTCCAGGATGGTGTCTTTTAAGCCCATCATCTGGAAGGCAGAGTAGTACAAAATATAGCGAGAGGCCCCTGTGTCGATGAGAAGTCTCTCTAATTCACAATTGTCAATTCGACCCTTTATTACCAAGGGTTGCTCACGGGCTGCACGGCTGCCAGCCAATTCATTGGGAGAGAAACTTATGACCTCTTGAGCCTTATGAACCCAAGAAGGAACATGGTATACCTTGCTCAGCTCATGGATTTGGTCCCTTAGCTTTCTGGTAGAAGTCACCTCCTCTCGAATTACATGCAATTTGGCCCTAGGAGGCCTCTACTCCAAGTCCTCGCTCTTATCATCATCTTCACTCTCGTCTTCCTTCCGCTTCCGCTTGCCATCTTTCTTCATGATGTAGCGGTCTAGCTTGCCTTCGTCAACCCACCTTTGGATCATTCGTTTGAGGGCAATGCACCTTTCGGTAGTGTGACCATGGTCCTTATGGAAATCACATAATTTGGAAGGGTCACGAGGGAACTTTGGTTTGTCGCTCAGCGGATAAGGAGGTGGAAGGTTCACCAGTTGCATGATTTTAGTGATGGGTTTGGTAAGAGGGGTAAAGATTTCAGCTTTTTCAGAAGCCCTTGTTCTTTTCTTCCCCTTGGATCCGTTACCATTTCCATTAGAAGCATGGCGAGTGCCAGCTGCTTCTGGTTCCGTCTTGTCAGACCTTTTTTTGCTTTTATCCTCCACCATGGCAATTGCATAAGCCACATTGTACAAATCTTCTTTGGTCTTTGGCTCTCGGGCGGAGAGTTCATAGATGAGTGGTCCAGATCTCAATCCGGAGTTGAAACAAACAATCACCTCCCTGTCTGTGAGGCTTTCCTCCACTTGCTCCGCCATGGTTCAGAATCGGTTATAGTAGCTCAAAGTGGTCTCATTTTCCCTTGCTCGATGTTGGCAAGGTCCGTTAACCTCTTCTTCCTCCTTCCTGCCATGGCAAAGTGGTCTAGGAACATCCTCCTCATGCCCCTCTAGCTAGCTATCGATGCAACCCTTTTTTAGCTCACGGAACTAGGTCAGGGCTGTTCCAGAGAAGGTGCTCGCGAAATCTGTACAGAGCATGTCATCGGCCTTAGTGAGGAGGGCCATAGTCGACTCAAAACTTTGCACATGGTCCCGTGCGTCAATGGTTCCAGCATATTTATCAAAATTTGGGACCTTAAAAAGAGGATTAGGTGGTACATCTGTTATTCTCTGAGAGAAGGGACGAGTAGCCCAGTTGTCATCATCTTCGTCGTCCTTCTTTCTCATCTCCATGTCGTCAATTCTCCTTTTCAAGAGTTGCCATTCTTTAGCCTCCACTCCCTTTTCAGTGCTAGAGTGAGTACTTTGGTGGGAACTTCGGTGGAAACTACGATGGGAGCTACGATGGGACTTATCTCTAGGGTGACCATTCCCCCTACTATGTTCCTCATCATTTCGATGGTTTTCTCCTTGTCTAGAGGGTGCCTTATCTTTCCTTGGTTCTGCCTCATAGCCACCGAGGACCATTCTGTATGGTAAAGGACTCCTCGGCCTTGCAAAGTGACGGGGACGAGGTGAATCACGCCGGGGTCGAGGAGAATCACGCCGATGATGGTTATGACGAGGGACCATGACGAGACGAGGAGGGCATAAACGTCGGGACAGACTGAGCCTCGTTCGTAAGTCTTTTGAGTCTACCTCCCGGTCTTATGAATTTAAGTGGCTCCTTAGGTCCACCACCTCCTTCTCGTTTTTATGATTATTAGGCCGAGGACGAGGAGCATCTGCTTAGGTGGTACAATAGGCTCAAGGGGAGGATCTCGGCCACGAGGAGGAGTCCTCTGGTTATCTCGTCTCTCACCCTGAGTTTCCCTTCCACGAGAGTTGCCCGACCTCGAAGGCCTAATGAACTTGGCCATTGAGTTTTCTAGATCCAATTGCAGTAAAACAGCCTGAGTTTCGTTCCTCATCGTCTTCTTGTTCGTTCATTTCCCTCTTGGATGAGTATGACGAGTAGGCGGGAGGTTTGTACCTGCCCCCTCGGCAGCTGGCTGTCCCATAGAATGGAGAGTCATGCCGAGGGGAGGTGGTCCTTCAAGCAGAGGTGGAGGTGGAAGTACCTCGGTGTTAGGTGGTATCTCGTCCACATGAGTCCGCTCCTCATTAGTAATATTAACAAACTGACCGTCTTCCATTGAAATTCAAAGATTGTGGTGCAAACAAAGTTCTAATCAGAATCAAACAGCAAAAACGGCCCAAAATTCTCAGTGAACAGATTTTCCAACCAACGAGATTTTCCGACCAAAATAACAATTTTTTCGGCCAAAACTTGGAACAGGTTTCGAACGCCAATTAACAGAATTCAATTGCGATTGTCTAATCACCAAATTTCCGGCCAAACACCAATTTTCCAGGCGAAAATTGCAGAATTCCGGTCACAACAAAAAGATAAAAAACGGAACATTGTTTTTCGGCCAAAAGCAAGAATTATCTGGCGGAAAAAAGAGCTTTAGGCGAATGATTTTCAGGCTAAACAATGGGCGTATGAATCGATTCCCGGCAATGGAACCAAACTGATGATGCCAAAAAGTCGAATCAGCCCAAATCCAGCGATCGGTTGCACTCCGGCGATTGAATATCCTGAAAATAAGACAAAAAACATAAACTAAGCCGGGGCTTCACCGGCGAAGGCCCTCTGGCGTGAGAGTATGTTCACGGTTGTATAGAGATAAATCAAATTGACAGAGTTTCGGAGTCAAAAAGATAACATACCCAAATATGGAAATAATGACTTGTATTTATAGTGATGGATAGATAGAATCCATGTTGAATTTGGACTGTTGGAGAGTCCTTATTTGACTTGAATTGGTATAGGAGGTTACAATCCTGATTATATTATAACTGCTTATTGTCCTTGTTGGACTGGGACTGCACAAGCTTACGCCGGTATGCCGAGATACGGATATTTCCTTCCTCGTCATACATGGCCCTCTCGGTCTATGATGAGCCGGGGAAGGGATGAGAAATAAGTGAAGCCCATCGTGATGATATCGTAATCGAGGGAGGCACCTCGTCCTCAAGGGAGATGATCTCGGCCTACGAGGGAGGTCTCCTCGGCCATTCGAGCTGGGCTTTGTTTATGCTCGCTTTCTGAGCCTTGGTCGGCCTTGTTGAAGCCGAGATATATGGACGAGGAAGCCCATGTCTTACCTCGTAACTGAAACAAATGGATTATGTTTATGACCCAATCCACTTGGGCCTTACCCGACAAGCTCATGTTCGTATCTCGGTTTATACTGTTCAGGGGTGTTTACTAAAAAAATATTTTGGCAAATGAATACTATAAAAAAAGATGCACAAGTTGAAAACTAACAAAAAAAAATCGTTCATATTGTGTCTAACAAGATTGCCTTTGAGTGACACGCACATTGCTGGATTCCAACATTATGCGCCGCTTTTCTTCTCCTCTATTATATATCTCTCACTTTTCCCCCAAAAAAATTTTAAAATTCAATATATCAAAATCTAAAAATCGAAAATATAATTCGAAACCACTGTTTTAATCGTATCGTCAAGTCGAATCAAACAAGTACACTCATGATGTATTTAGAAAATTTTCACTTATAAAAATATAAGAAAATATTGTTATTTGTTCACACCTGAGTATAAAACACATAAACTTATTTCTCATTTGTTCATATTTGAATATAAAAACTTATAAATTCAATTCTCAATTTTTCAACAGTTTAGAATCAATTTAACAGTTATTTAAAGCTAAATATTTAGTTAAATTGATTTCACAATTGTGCGATTCAACATTTGAGAAATTAATTAACCAGATATTTAATGCTAATTATATAGTTAAATTGAAATTATAATTGTGTGATTTCACAGTTGTGTGATATCATATGCCCTTCTAAAAGATGAGAAATTAATATATCAGTTGTTTAGGGCTAAATATTTAGTTAAATTGATTTAACTTATTTTTCACTCGTAAACAATAAAAAAATATTTCTCAGTTGTTTAAAATTAAATAAATGTGTTATCTCCTCTTTATTAATAATTGATAACTGAATTTCTAAATTTTTTAATGTTAAATATGAATGTTTTCTCATGTATCATTTAAAATGATAAATCAATTATCTATTTTTTTTAAAAAAAAATTGTTTACAATGAATCTCTCAATATGTTGACAATAAATGGCCAAGTTTTCATCCTCTAGCTGGAGTATTTGATCTTTCCTCTATTGTTCCCATCTGTAAATTAATGCATTTTTCATTAGATAAAATTGCAAAAGATCCTTCTGAGTCAAACATTATGATGAGCCCGGACCAGTTAGACCGGGCCCGAGCTCGGTCTGGTCCAAAGGCCAAGTATGACGTGGCATACCCTAGACAGCCAGAGTCAAGACCGCGGTCAGATAGGCCATCAAGGTCAAGATCGTGATCCTCCCAGACCGTCCCAGTCAAGACCTGTAAGTGCTCCAATTTGAGCTTGTTAGTATTTTCGTTAGAAAATTAACGAAAGTTTTAACATTCCTAACAATTACTAACATTTCCTAACAATCCTAACTTTTCTAACAAAGTGAGGGCAAAATGGGCATTGCTATTTAAAGATAAACCTTCAAAGGAATCTCAAAAAGAAAAAGAATTAAGAAAATCCCGAAACAGCAAGTTGAAAAACATTTTCTGCTGATATTTTTGAATTTTATTCCTTATGTCCAAAGCCTGGAGCAGCATTTAATGAACAGTGCACGCTGAAGGATCCCATCCGCGCGGATAGGATTGTAAAATTCAGAGGGCTATAAATTGAGCCCTCCAGTCACAAAAAAAAAAGAGGACCAAGAACACAACTCACAGCATTTGGCGAAAATACTTGAGAAAACAGTGAGAATTCCCTAAGAATTGTCACCTTTTTCTCTTGAATCTTCCCAACTTTCACTCACTCAAAATTAAACCCACTCACTCCCAAGTTCAAACAATCTTGCATTCAAGCCTTTAAACACCAAAAACACAAGGAAGATAGGTATAACCTCCCTCTCCTTACCCTAAATTCTCTCATCCATGCATGCATTTTCAAGTTACAAAATGTAGTTCATTCATCTTCTTGTCTTAGATCCAAGAAGATCACCATGGAAGTTCATCTCCATGGATGATCTTCTACAAGGATCAACATTTTCTTCAATGTATTCTTACTTACTTGCAAATGCATTTTCAAAACCCTAAAAACCATTTTCAAGCATCAAATCTCATTTTCAAAGGATAAAATTCCCCTTTCCAAGCAAATGAAGTGCTTAGTCATAATGTACCCCAAGGATGGTTTGGTATAGTTGATTCACCACTAAAATGTCAAGTGATCACTAACCAAAACCTAGGGAAATGGGAACAAGCATGGATGCAAAAAACCCCCTTTAAAATCATGTTTTTCTTTCTTGAGAAGTTGCTGTCCAGTAGCAATTTTCCAAGATCCCAGTCCATTGTCTTAATTTTTGGACATAGATAAACTTGGAATTTGGTGTTGACTGCAAAACACTTTTTGTAGCTAACATTCAGAGATTTCCAGACATATTTTTACTTTATTTTTTGGGTGAATAAAACTCCTATTTTCAAATTTTCTTTTAGAGGCCAGTTCATCAGCTTCTGGGAATCCAGATCTCATATCTGAGATTTCCAGAAGGTTTTGACCCCTCAAATCTTCTCCAAAATGGAAAATTCCTTCGCACAAATCTTATTTAATTCTCTGAGTTTATCCAGATTATGAAGTTTTAAGGCCCTTGAATCCATTTCAAAATCAAAGGTCCACTGCCTTTTTCATTCTGGCAGAAGTGACTCTCAACTTCAAAAGGTTTTTTGAGTACCAAATCTCAATCCAAAAATCTTCCAAAAAATCATGGGATCAGTTTAAAGTCTTAAAAAGATATCCCAATTTTACTTTTCTGAGTTTCAACTTATTTTGGCCAAAACACACACACACACACACAAATGATTTTCAGCTTGGAAGACTCGTTTTACGAGGCATTCCGGGTGCACACTAACGTCCTTCCCGGCGTGTAACGTGACCTCCGAACCCAAATCCCTAATCTCGGGCATTTTTCAAAGTTTTGGCCCTTAAAACAAAAATGGCGTGGCTGTGATGAATGTTGCCTTTTTCGCGGGAAAAATTCGATTTTTGCGTTTCTTTGAAAAACCAAATAAAACCGGAAAAAACGGAGTCGCCACGCCATTTTAATTTTGAGGGCCAAAACTTTGAAAAAAGCCCGAGATCAGAGATTTAGGTTCGGAGGTCATGTTACGCGTCGGGAAGGACGTTAGTGTGCACCCGACGCGCCTCGTAAAACGAGTCTTCCAAGCTGAAAATCATTTGTGTGTGTGTGTGTGTGGTTTGGCCAAAATAAGTTGAAACTCAGAAAAGTAAAAATTGGGATATCTTTTTAAGACTTTAAACTGATCCCATGATTTTTTGGAAGATTTTTGGATTGAGATTTGGTACTCAAAAGACCTTTTGAAGTTGAGAGCCATTTCTGCCAGAATGAAAAAGGCAGTGGACCTTTGATTTTGAAATGGATTCAAGGGTCTTAAAACTTCATAATCTGGATAAACTCAGAGAATGAAAGTTGTTCTAGACACCTTAAATAAAGTTTGTGCGAAGGAATTTTCCATTTTGGAGAAGATTTGAGGGGTCAAAACCTTCTGGAAACCTCAGATATGAGATCTGGATTCCCAGAAGCTGATGAACTAGCCTCTGAAAGAAAATTTGAAAAGAGGAGTTTTACTCACCCAAAAAATAAGATAAAAATATGTCTGGAAAGCTCTGGATGTTGGCTACAAAAAGTATTTTGTAGTCAACACCAAATTCCAAGTTCATCTGTGTCCAAAAATTAAGACCATGGACTGAGGTCTGAGAAAATTGCTACTGGACAGCAACTTCTCAAGAAAGAAAATATGATTTTAAGGGGTTTTGCATCCATGCTTGTCCCCATTTCCCTAGGTTTTGGTTAGTGATCACTAGACATTTTAGTGGTGAATCAACTATACCAAACCATCCTTGGGGTACATTAGGACTAAGCATTTCATTTGCTTGGGGAGGGGGGATTTTACCCTTTGAAATCAAGATTTAGTGCTTGAAAATGGTTTTTAGGGTTTTGAAAGTGCATTTTTGCAAGTAAGCAAGAAAAGCTTTGAAAATAATGTTGATCTTTGTAGAAGATCATCCATGGAGATGGTCTTCCATGGTGATCTTCTTAGATCTAAAGAAAGAAGATGAAAGAACTACATTTTGTAGTTTGAAGATGCATGCATGGATGAGATTTAGGGTTAGGAAGAGGAGGGTTTACCAATCTTCCTTGTGTTCTTGAGTGTTTGGCTTGAGTATATGAGTGTTTAGGGATTTAATATGAGAGTGAGTGGATGAGTATGAGTTGGGAAAGATTGGAGAGAAAAAGGTGACAATTCTTGAAGAATTCTCACTGTTTTCTCTCTATATTTCGCCAGAGGTTCGGTGCAATTGTGTTCTTCCTCCTTATTTTTGTATTTGGAGGGCTCAATTTATAGCCCTCCGAGATGACAATCCCATCCGCGCGGACAAGTCCGGGCGGCGTGCCTTTGTTCATTAAATGCGGCTTCGGCTTTGGACAAGAAGAATAATCTTTTTCAAAATTCAAATTAACGGCCGGTTTTGTGTTTCCGGCCATTTCTATTTATGGTTTTCTTCTTTTGTTTTGCTTTTTGAGATTCTTTTTAAGGTTTAACCTTAAATAACAATGCCCATTTACCCTCACTTTGTTAGAAATGTTAGGATAGTTAGGAATTGTTAGAAATGTTATAACTTTCGTTAATTTTCTAACGAAAATTCTAACAAGCTCAAATTGGAGCACTTACAGTAGCCCCTCGGCGACGGCGCTTTCGAAGGAAGCGGGGTCGTCGATAAGAGTAAGGCTCCATATTTGGCGGGATGATCGAGTGATCGGGTGGGTGAACCTAGCGATAGGCTACCTACGTATCCCGAATGGGAATCGAAGCCGATCGTAGTTCGGGTCTTTGACCACAGGAGATGATGGCGTTTTAGGTGCCTCGAACACGATGAGCGAGTTCTACGATCGTTTCCGGAAAGAAACTCTGGGGGGATAAGAGATGACCATTTTCGGTCGATGGCTATCCGCTCGCTTTGGGGATAAGAGATGACCATTTTCGGTCGATGGCTATCCGCTCTGTGGGGATAGGAATGACCATTTTCGGTCTGACGGGTATCCGCTCTGCTGGGGATTTTTGTGATTTATCGTTTTTCTAGTGATAGCGTCTTAGGTGCCTCAAACCTTGGAGATGGCGTTTTAGGTGCCTCGGACCTTGGAGATGGCGTTTTAGGTGCCTCGAACCTTGGTGATGGCGTTTTAGGTGCCTCGAACCTTGAAGATGATGGCTTTTTAGGTGCCTCGAACCTTGATGATGATGGCCTTTTAGGCGCCTCGGACCTTAATTTGAAATGGCCTTTCGGTGGACTTTGTCTGCTGCCGAAGGAGAGGGTGACCGTTTTGGTCGAGGGGCTGGACCTAATGATAGGCTACCTACGTATCCCTAGTGGGAATCAAGCCCTTTCGTAGTTCGAGTACTACTCGAGATTTCGTTGGCTTTTGGGATTCCGTTAACTTTGCTGGGGATTTCGTTAGCCTTTCTTTGAGGAAAATCGAGACGTATTTGTGCAGGGAAATCGGTCTTACGTTTGGCTAGGGAAAATTTTGATGAAAGATACGGGATCTCGTTATCTTTCTCGGGTCACTCGGTCTTACGTTTGTGCCGGGGTAATTTTGATGAAAGATACGGGATCTCGTTATCTTTCTCGGGGCACTCGGTCTTACGTTTGACTGCCGGGGGTAATTTTGATGAAAGATACGGGATCTCGTTATCTTTCTCGGGGCACTCGGTCTTACGTTTGGCTAGGGTGATTTTGATGAAAGATACGGGATCTCGTTATCTTTCTCGGGGTACTCGGTCTTACGTTTGGCTAGGGGTGATTTTGATGAAAGATACGGGATCTCGTTATCTTTCTCGGGGCACTCGGTCTTACGTTTGGCTATAGGGGGGTAATTTTGATGAAAGATACGGGATCTCGTTATCTTTCTCGGGGCACTCGGTCTTACGTTTGGCTATAGGGGGTAATTTTGATGAAAGATACGGGATCTCGTTATCTTTCTCGGGGCACTCGGTCTTACGTTTGGCTAGGGGGATAATTTTGATGAAAGATACGGGATCTCGTTATCTTTCTCGGGGCACTCGGTCTTACGTTTGACTATAGGGGTAATTTTGATGAAAGATACGGGATCTCGTTATCTTTCTCGGGGCACTCGGTCTTACGTTTGGCTAGGGGTAATTTTGATGAAAGATACGGGATCTCGTTATCTTTCTCGGGGCACTCGGTCTTACGTTTGGCTGCAGGGGATGATTTTGATGAAAGATACGGGATCTCGTTATCTTTCTCGGGGCACTCGGTCTTACGTTTGGCTAGCAGGGGATAATTTTGATGAAAGATACGGGATCTCGTTATCTTTCTCGGGGCACTCGGTCTTACGTTTGGCTATAGGGGTAATTTTGATGAAAGATACGGGATCTCGTTATCTTTCTCGGGGCACTCGGTCTTACGTTTGGCTAGGGGTGATTTTGATGAAAGATACGGGATCTCGTTATCTTTCTCGGGGCACTCGGTCTTACGTTTGACTCAGGGGTAATTTTGATGAAAGATACGGGATCTCGTTATCTTTCTCGGGGCACTCGGTCTTACGTTTGGCTGCTTAGGGAAGATTTTCTTGACGAGGGTGACTTTGGTTAACTTTGGTTAACTTTGTCAAGTTAGGCCGAATGCGAGTCTGAAATTTTAAGGGGCAAAGGGTCATTTTGACCCTTGCAATCCTATCCGCGCGGATAGGGATGGAAAGTCGGGGTATTAATTAGGGCCAACGCCCTTCTTCTTCCTCGGTCAATTTTTGAAATTGTCGAGAGCGAGAGAGAAAAAGCTGCAAAATCCGCCATTTTTGGCCATTTAAGCTTCAAAATTCTTCCGATTTTCTTCGATTTTCGAGCAATGGAACACGGGGAAGGCGCTTTTCAAGGTCAAGGACGTGGCCCGGTGGCGGAGAGACGGTTGGAGCTCGTCGGATGAGGAGGCATGACAATCTTTCGCAATCGGTTGCGGAGGAGCATTACCCCGATGCTTGGCAACATTGGGCTTCGGATCCGCATCTCCGAACGGTATACTTTGAAACCCTTTGATCCCTTTGTTGATTTCTTGTTTGAAAATTTTGGGTGATTTTTGAATTTTTTTTTTTTGAAAATTCGAATGATTGATGTTCTTGGATTTGAATCTTGATTTTGATGCTTTGCATGTTGTAATGAGTATATGAGTAACCCAAAATGTGCATTTTGCTTGGAAAAAAGAATTGGCATTTTTGCCACACATTTTTTTTTCAATTCGAAAATTACATGTGAAAATTCGAAGAATTGTGATTTCTTTTTTTTCTTGAAATTGAATATTGCATGTTGATGATGATGATGATTTTTTTTTCTGAAATTGAATTTTGATATTGATGAATGATGATGCAATGCATGCATTTTGTTTGGAAAGAATGGGCATTTTGCCAATATGGGATGTATGTATGTTTAGGATATATATTTTTTTGAAAAGTGGGACGGATTTTTCCTCCCGTTGCATGTAAGGTGGATGATATGCATGTATGCATTTTTTTTTTGTTGAAAATGGGACGGAGTTTTTACTTCCGTAGGAATGCATCTTTTTTTTTTTTTGATGAATGCATTGGGACTTCTTTGAAAATTGTTTTCTTTTATGCGAGAAAAATGGGGCTATGCTCATTGTATCTTTGTTATCTTTGTCGAATTTTTTTTTTTTTTTTTAATGTAAATGCAAATGCAATCTTTTTGACATTTTCTCTCTTTTTTTTTTTTACGGGCGGAAACCGTTTTGTGACGGAGCTTGGTGAACAAGATGAAGACTCGAGGATCGGTGGAGTACGTGATTGACTTGTGGGACCGGCTTCCGGATGCGGGCCGAGGAGCTTTGCCGAGTCAGAGACAGATTGTTGTCGAGACGGGGCTCACGGGAGTTCGTCGAGTGCTTGAGGGGCTGGTCAAGTTCCCTAAGAGCAAGGGCTTGATGTTTGCTCTGGCGCGGCCTTGGTGGGACGCGACCCACACCTTCCACTTCTTACGGGGCGAGGCTACGGTTACGCCCTCCGACTATCTTTGCGATCACGGGCTGTCCTTTAATGGACGCGGCATTGAGTGGCGGGATGGCTACGGCGATGCCGATCTGCGAGGCTCTTAAGGATTTTCCCTATTCCCAAAAGGGGATGGGGATGGAGTATGCCGTGGTCTACGGCAAGATTGTGGAGACCATAGCGAGCTATGAGGTGGGGAGGAGAGGATAGGCGCCGATCAGATTGCCGGGGCCTTCTTGTGGTTTGCTTTCTCGAGCACGCTCTTTGGACATGCTTTGAGGGACGGCGGTCTTTGCCTTCTTGAGGTCCTTGGAGGACATGGAGACGGTTGGAGATGTCTCGTGGGGAGAGGCCAGAGTGGCGAGCTTTATTTTGCTCTTGATAGATACGGCCAGGAAGAGCTGTGAGCTCCTTATCTTGCTTCGAGTTTGCCCTGGAGGTATAAGCTCTCTTTTTGCTTTCCCTCTTTCCTTTGAGCACGCACTTCTCCTTTTTTTTTTTGCACTTGGATTGATTCGATCTTTGCCTTTGGCGAGTATGGGCGTTGGAGTTCTTCCACGTCACGGTGTGGAGCGGCTGAGGCGTACGTCGGGCGTATCCGGCCATGCGGTCTTGGTCCAAGCATGCCGGGAAAGATAAGCTCCGGGCGTACGACTCTCGAGTGCGCGGATTGCCTTCCTTTGACGGAGGCCGAGACGGATGAGGGGATGATATTCTTCCCACAGGATCGCTTTGAGGTAGCGCGGTGAAGGCGGCGAGATACGGACGGTGCGGCGGAGGATTTTGAGGGTCGACTGCGATGCCTATTATACGGGAGAGAGGGTGACGCGCCGGCATGGCGTGAACTCGCCTTTGAGGACACCGGTGGAGCCTCCCGCCGATATGATGCACCCGAGCGATCGGTCCGTGACTGGGATGATTACCGAGCGAGCCGGCACTTCTCGGACTTCGTGGCGATCGAGCCGTATGCGACGTTCGTCTTGAGGAGGCGAGGATGCCTCGGGTTTTGGAGAGGGAGGGGCTTGGGATCGCGGTACCCTCGGACGGATTTTTCCTACATCCAGGATGGGGTCCGATTGAGGGTGCAGATCCCTCGGCCCGGCGGCTTCCACGAGCTTTCCGGCCTCGTCCGGGTATGAAGGTATGGCTTCACCTTTTCCCCTTCTTTTCTTTCTTTTGTTTGATCATCTGTAGCATCACTTCTTCTTTTTTTTTTTGACGCTTTTGCTTTTGTGCGGTTTTCGGAGGTGGTCGTCGAGACAGGCGACGAAGCAAGTGATCGGGGCTAAGAGGTTCATCAGGAGGATGGTCGCTTGCGGGGCTCCTCAGGCTAGAGCGAGGCGACCACGGCCGGCGCCTGTCAGACGGGAGGCTTCCCCTATTCGCTCGGAGACTTCTTCCGAGACCCCTCTTTCTCCTCTCATTGATCACCGCGCGGCACTGCCTTCGGATCACGTCATTCTTGGGGATCCGTACGGGCAGGGACACGTCTGGCGGCATGGTGGGTCGTCTCCGTATGTTCGGGAGTCGGACGCCTTCACCTTCGGATTCGATTTCTTCAGGGATCTGGGTTTACCCTATCAGAGTGTGCCGGTTGGTCCCGACGAGCCTCTTCTGGAGATGAGGACGATTACGAGCCCGAGACTTTCGGGGCTCTGAGGAGGCGGGCCCGAGTCGCAAGAGGGGCGGGGAGACATCGGGTCTTTGGAGACTCCGATTGATTTTTTTTTTTTTTTGTTTGAGATTTAGATTTGTACAGATTATGCACATTTTTTTGGATGTAATAATTTAGGATTTTATTGATGTTTGTTTGTTTGTTTTTTTTTATGCACACTCTTTTTTTTTTTTGGAATGTAATAATTTAGGATTTTATTTATGTTTGCAATGCAGTATGAATGCAGTGTTGCATGAGCCTTATTTTTTTGGCAAGGGTGTTAGGTATATGGGTGGTTTGGGGAGGTTTTTGCACAAGTTTCGAGCAACGGGACGGAATATTCCTCTTTTGGTGTAGCGGCTTGGTATTGCAAAATTTTTGGTAATGACACTTGTATCCGCGCGGATAGGGTCTCGACATTGTCCTTTAATTTTGGTTCGAGACCTGGTCTTGCTTTATTTCAAATTCAAATATCCTCTTCAACCTCCGGTCAAACTTGACCATTTTCGGGAGAAAGAGAAAAACCATGGAAATGGCCAAAAATTCTCCAAAATTGTCCAAAGAAAGGCAAATGTTGTTCTTTGAAAAGTTCAAGGAGTGGTGTAGGGAGATCATGCACGAGAGAAGATCATTCTTTGAAGAAAGGTACAAGGTACGATGCTTGTGGTCTCTCAAAGAATTGGTTCCGGATTATGACCTCTTAAGAGCTTCTTCTTCGTTTTGGGATACTAGAAGGCATGTCTTTTGCCTTTCCTTCAACGAGATTGTTCCGGCGTCGAAGAATTTCGGGCCTTGCTTGGAGGTCGGAGGTGGAAGAGATAGCGGTCCCTTTGCCGGAGAGGGCTTCTTTTGTTGACGGTGTGCGTCCTCCTTCATCTTTCCCGGAGGAAGCGCAAGGTATGATCCGCGGTCCCGATCATCTCGATATTTCGGTCTTCCCAACAGATTTAGGGGCCTAGGTTTGGTGGATGATGCCTATTGGGATGCCTTTGCACTTTGTATGTTTGGCACCTGTTCATGGTCTATTCCTTTGGGATTTGCCATCGGTCTTTCTTGGATGTTGTCGTTCATTGTCGCACAGGCGAGAGATGTCGTTCCTTTGATTCTTGGGGAGACTTTTCATGCTCTCGATAGATTAGCTACCGGACGGCGGTATATGCGCGGGGCGGCCCGTTTCCTCTTGACCATGTGGGCGATGGAGCGTTTGGGGTTCTTCGGGAAACCTACGATATGATCGGGCCTTGGACTTTTGCCGGGAGAGGTGTTGATGTAGATTTTGATGATCGGGGCTCGTGGGAGCGTTGGATGGCGGGTCGCCCAGGGCCCGAAGATATCGAGATGGTTGGTGCCTCATTGGCGGGTGGAGACTCGCGAGTGCTTCGGGGACGGGTCCCATGTGGTTATGCTTAGGGGCTTTCTCGGTCCGGTTTCTACATTCCGGCTTTAGTCTGAGACGGTTTGGCTTGGAGCGGAGTTCCTTTGGAGGGCTTTGATGATATAGCCACGGGGTGGTGGCTCTGTTTCCATGGATGATCCCTCGGTGTTTCCATTTCTTTCCCGAGCATGGAGGTATGATGCCTTTCCTCCTCGGGTCATTCTCGAGCGTCAGAGACCGGTGTTCTTGACCACTTGGTACCTGGATTGGTATGAGAGGCATGCAGGAGAGACTCGGGTGGCTATTTTGAGACGGCGTGAGGCCATTGTGGGTGCGGAGGACTGGCTGTTTACGAGAGGAGGAGGGCGAGGCGAGGGCCAATCCTCATGACGGGAGCGGAGACGGCGTGGCCGATTATGAGGCTTACGTCAAGAGACGGAGAGGAGGGCTCCTATGTTACCGGCTAGGTTACGGGAGATGAGGGATGACGCTAGGGCTACTAAGGCCACGACGGAGGCGGTTTGATAGACCTTTGTTCCTATACGAGCTTGGTAGGAGGAATACCGACATTTTCCGGTTCGAGAGAAAGACTCGGAGGGGAAGAAGAAGGGAGAGGCCGATGCGAGTGGCTTGGAGTGACTCACGAGGTTTCCAAGTATCCCTTTCTTGCCATGACAGACACATTAGTTTGATTATGTATCTTAGTTTTCTTTTAGCGAGGTTGCCGGTTGTAGGAATGAATCGGGCTTAGACTCATCAAAGAGCTTTTAACTTGTAATGAATATTTGAATTGCTTTAGAGTTTTCGAGACGCTTTCATGGTCGATCAATTGTATTGATGCCAAAGTATGGCTTTTATTTGTGCTTTAGACCGAACCGTTTCCATTTGCCTACGTTCCCCTCATTTTGAGGAGCTCGGGTCTTCGTAGTTCAACCTGGTGAACTCTTTTTGTTTTTTTTTTGTTTTTTTTTGGTGCAACCTGTTTTTACCTAGGCCGCCCTTTTCGGGTTTCTAACCTAGTTGGGTATTACTCTTTTAGCACTCTTTTTTTTTTTTTTTTTTTGTTTTTTTGGTGCAACCTGTTTTTACCTAGGCCGCCCTTTTCGGGTTTCTAACCTAGTTGGGTATTACTCTTTTTAGCACTCTTTTTTTTTTTTTTGTTTTTTGTTTTTTTTTTTTTGTTTTTTTTTTTTTTTGTTTTTTTTTTACGCGTAGTATCGCGCGGCTTGTCACCATTCCTTTGGGTGTACAAAGGGATTCCCGTCGAGGTGCGAGTTGCATGGCTCCTCGGAGAAGATCTTACGGACGACATATGGCCCGACCCATACGGGCTCCCATTTGCGAGAGGGTTGATACGGGTGGGGGCTTTTCTTTTAGAACGAGATCACCTTCTCGGATCTCCCGATGCTTTACTTTCTTGTCGAAGGCTCTGGCCATTCTTCCTTGGTAGGCCGGATGTGTTCCATGGCCTTGATCGGCGTTCGTCTAGTAGGGCCAATTCGTCATGGCGACTGCGGAGCCATTCGACCTCGTTGATCGGCTTTCAGCGGTATACGGAGCGAGGGTATTTCCGGCTCGATTGGGAGTACGGCTTCCATTCCGTATGTGAGGGCAAGGTGTTTCCCCGGTTGCCGTTCGGCGATGTTACGTAGCCCCGAGTGCAGTGTAACTTCTCGGGCCAATCTACGCCTTGGACGGCCATTTTCGGATGATATTTTCGAGTCTTGTTTCTTTGCCTCGACGGCTCCGTTGGTTTGGGGCATGTAGGAGATGACTTGTGACGGGTTATTCGGAATTACGCCGGCGGTTTTCACATTCCCCTTGAAGTGGGATCCATTATACGAAATGATTTCGGCGGCAACCCGTATCGGCACATGATGTTTTCTTTGATGAAGAGGGCGACTTTCTTTGAATTGAGGATTTTGTAGGACTTGGCTTCAACCCACTTGGTGAAATAATCCACGGCTACCGGGGACGAACTCGTGGCCGTTCTTGCTGATGGTGTGATTTTGCCTATGACATCAATTCCCCCAAGTGACGAAAGGCGAAGGGGTTGTCATGCGGTATAACTCGTGAGGAGGCAAGTGATTAAGATTTGAGTATCGGCGACATTTGTCGCGGCTTTTGACAAAGCTGGATGCGGTCGGCTTCCATGGTGATCCAAAAATACCCCATTCTCGGTATGATTTGCATCGAGCTCGAGCATTCATGTGAGGGCCGCGAGTACCACCATGTATTTCTTTCATGAGTTCGGTAGCCTCTTGTTTGCGATACATCGCGGGAGGGGGCCTTGATAACGTTTTTGTATAACATGTTTCCCGAAAAGAACATAATGGGAGGCGAGCCGCTTCGAGTGAGAGACTTTTTGCTTTGATTCCTTCTTTATATTCCCCATCTTCGTTTTTGAAAGAGGCCTCGCCATCCTTCAGTCTTGGTAAATACGAGTGTACCGGGGATCATTGATCGGTTCGGCTTCCGCTTCAATTTCGAAGCAATAGGCGGGGTTTTCTCTTCTCCCAGACTACGAATGGTTTAACAGACTTTCCTTCGGGTATTTCGACAAGAGAGGCTAGTGTAGCCGAGCATCTGCGAACTGTTTCGGTCTCTTGGCGAGGTAATGAAAAGGCGATTTCTTTGAATTGAGTTACTAACTCTTCCATGTAAGCATGATACTTACGCAAACCCGGATCCACGGTCTTCCATTTGTTAGAGAGCGATTGATGATGAGGGCGAGTCACCATACACCTCCAATTCCTTGATATTTCTTTCAAGGCGGCTTCCAACCCGGCTATGCAAGCTTCATATTCGGCGGCGTTGTTGGTGACTTCGAAGTTCGGCCTTGCTGCTATGGGGGTGTGTTCGTCGGTAGGATCGACCGAAGCATTCCTATCCCGTTCCCCCTTTTGTTTGACGCCCCGTCGAAGAAGAGTTGCCGGCGATTTTCTCCTTCTAGAGCGAAGATTCCATCATCGGGAAATTGAGGTTCGAGTCCTCGGGACTCATCACTTGGGAAATCGGCCGGATGTTACGCCATTATGCGTCCTTTTACGGATTTCCTTGAAACATAAGCGATGTCATATTCGGCCAAAAAGAACGACCATTTTGCCAATCTCATGGAGATGGAAGGCTTGTCGAAACAGATATTTGATGGGGTCTATCCTTGAAACAAGATGTATCGGGTGAGGCGCATGTAGTGTTTCAACTTTCCCACTACCCGGACCAAACTGCGCAAGTCTTCTCGCAGCGAGAGTAATTGAGTTCGCTTCCTTGGAGCTTTACGCTACGAAATAGATGGCGTTTTCGACTTTGGAATCTTTTTCTCTTGAGCTAGCATAGCCCCAATTCTTTGTATCCGTGACGAGTTAGATATAGCAAGAGTGGCTTTGCCGATGTGGTGGGCGAGAGAATCGGGGATTCACAAGGTATGCCTTAATGCGTTCAAAGGCAAGGTGACATTACAGGGTCCATTACGTGTAGGCATTCTTTTTCATCAACTTGAAAGATTGGCTCGCGGATCGAGGTCGGTGATTTACAAAGCGGCTTATGTATTGCGGTCTTCCCATGAAGGATTTCACTTCGTCGGTGTCGTGGTGGCTTCATTTCAACTATCGCCTTGATTTTACGGGGATCTACTTCGATTCCCCGTTACGTCACCATATATCCTAGTACCTTGCCTCGTCTTACACCGAAGGTGCACTTGGTGGATTCGGTCTCATCTTTGTGGTCTCGGAGGCGGCCGAAGAATTTTCTCAAATCAACAAAGTGCTTGGCCATCGATCCTACGGAATGTATTATCATGTCGTCCACATAGACCTCAATTTCTTTGTGGATCATGTCATGGAGCAGTGTAGGCGCCCTGCAGTACGTAGCCCCGGCATTCTTTAGTCCGAATGGCATGGCCGTGTAGCGATATGTGCCCCGAGGGGTTGTGAAGGCTGTTTTGGCTTGATCTTCTTACGCCATTTTGATTTGGTTGTGGCGGCAAAACCATCGACGAAAGATTTGACTTCGTGGTTGGCCGTGGAATCTACCAAAATGTCGATGTTTGGCGAGGGAAATCGTCTTTTGGGTGGCTTTGTTCAAGTCTCACGAAGTCTACGCGGCATCGGATCTTTCCGTTGGCCTTGGTCACCGTCACTATGTTGGACTGACCATGTTGGGTATTCAATGACCACGATGAACCACATACTGAGCATCTTTTCTATTTCCTCTTTCACTTGTAAGGACCATTCGGGCTTAATTCTTCTTAGCTTACGCTGCGGCTTGACTTGGGTCGAGCGGTATTCGGTGCTCAACTATGGAAGGATCGAGGCTGGCATATCTTTATAGGACCATGCGAACACATCCACGAATTCTTTTAGCGGCTCGATTAGGGCAACCCTTTCGGTCCCTTCGAAGAAACTACCAATCTGCGTCTCTTTAGGCTCTTCCGCGAGTTCCCAAATTCACACTTGTCAAAATCTCTTCGGCGGCTTGGGCTCGATTTTCCTCTTCAGGACAACTTTGCTTAAAGATTTCTTTGATATATTGTTCATTTAATGTGTACGCCTCTTCATCTAGTGAATCGTTATTAAGCTTGTTTTTAGATTATTAGTTAATTCATCATTAGTTAAAGTGGCAATTAAGGGATACTCGAAAGGTTCATCATTTCATTGAAGACGAAGGGGAATACAACGTTGGCTACGGACTCGTAGTCTTCGGGCGTAAGGCCATCGGACGACTCGAGAGACTCGAACTTCAACAATGAGAGACTCGGAGGACTTTACAAAGGTTGACACGAAAGGACGGGGGACCAATCCAAGCTTGGTGATCATTTCCTCTTTGGTCGCGGACGGGCACGAGAGAGTTTCCCAATTCTTTAGCGGCATCGCTGTTGGTGGCTTCAAAACTCGGGAAAGGCATGGTCTCTGTGCTCCCTCTTGATCGTTGCTATCATCTCTTTGTACGAACCGAGAATCAAGCGTGTTTGGCATACGAAAGGCGAGCATGTGGATGTAGGGATCTTCCTCAGTGCAGGGACTTCCGTTTCGTCACAATCGACCGCTCAATCCCGGATGTAAGGACGCATTGCGTCTCGGTGGCTGCTAGAAAAATCTCATGTCCCATACTCGAGCGGAAAGGCTTGGCGGGTAGTTCGGCAAGGAGGACGTCCCACACGACGTTCATAGATTCGGCCGAGTACGTCGGTGTTCTTGACTTTTATCATGAAAATCTCCTCGCCGGCGAGGCGAAGAATGGGTTTGCGAGAATGCGACAAATGCGTGATTGAGGACCGGGGACTTGTGTGCTGTATCATGGCGGTGTTCGGCATTTCCTTCCGATACGCCTCCAAGTGTTGGAAATAGCAATTAAATTTGATGAATCGAACTTCTTCGGAGTCCGCTCGCTTGAGTGTGTCGACATAGTTGGCATTCTTTGGATTCCAAAGGATCTTGGCGAGACTTGCCTCTTGAAGGATGTAGCCCGGTGTTTGGCTGTGGGCGTTCTTGGCTATTGTTTCGGCTTCGTTCCCTATGAGGAAGCTGTCACCCCTTATGACTTCAAGGTCTCCTGTAGGTTGATGAATTTGACGCATTGGTGGAGAGTGGAGGCTATGGCTTTCATGTGATGCAACCAAGGGCGCCACTAGTAGAGCTGTGAACTCGGAGGGATATCCATTACATGGAACTTTGCGGGCACCATTTGGGTTTCGTACGAGTTCCGAGTCACTGTCCCAGAATGGGGCGAGACGAACCGTCGTAGGCTTTGACGGTCCGGGTAGATGGGATCACGCGCCTTTCATTTATGCGGAGGGCCCTCGTCATGCGAGGAAGGACATTTACCGATGATCCATTGTCCACTAATACCCCGAGGAGTGACATGGTGTTGAGCCGAATAGTGATGTACAAAGCTTCATTGTGTTGGGAGACATCTCTTGGCAAATCTTCATCGCGAAGGTGATCATACTCCCATATAGGTGAGGATCATAGATTTGGTCCTTGTCTCGGGATGGAGAGTCATCAAGCCGGTCACTTCGTGCCTTTTTCTTGCGAGGCGAGTCTTTGCCGAAGCCCACAGGTTATGCGATGCCTTTTGTGGCGGTTGCCATCTCCAGTCAACATGTTGATTGAGTGGGAGCGCCCAGGCCCCAGCGTCGGTTTTTCTTCATCGGTGTATACTCGGGAGGCTGGACAAGGCGAACCTTGGGCGACCAGGGGTTGGACTTACGTTGCACGGTACTCACGGTATCCGAAGGTCTCAATTCCGTCGTTGGCAAGGCTTTTACGCTCTTTTATCCCTTTTTGCTTTGGGGAAGAATGGCGGAGTAGAGTACATAATAATCAAATCCCCGAGATGGCTCCCAGGCGTTCCCACCTTTGTTATCACCGGCCTCGAATCTCTCCTTCAATTTTCTTTGGGAGGAAATTTTCTTTTCTTAGGAGGACGGTCCTCGTGTATCCGATCTGATAGTCCACTTTCAAGGCAATCGGGACGATCACAAATATCCCACCAAATGTGTTCTACGGTGGTGGCGGATTTGGGACCTCGGGTTGGCAGTCTTTGGAATGACTTTGAGTGGGCTGGTCAGGGGATCTGGCTGCTTGGACTCGTGCAGTAGCGAGTGATTGGACTCCGCCGGATAATGAGAGATATTGAGGTCAGGGGAACGGGCACATGTTTGTCTTTCAAGGTAGCCCCGGTCGGTTGGGATATTGTTAAGGTCCCGAAGTGGCGTGTGGCCTCTTCAATCCGGGCTGTATGCATTGCAGCGTTCTTCCGGGGCTTTGATGGCTGACCATATTTCTTTAAGCTTGTTCACGATTTTCATCACTCGGTGATATTTGTGGGATCATCACTTTGAGAGGGGACAAGCGACGGTATACCGAACTCTTTCGTCCACGGCTAGCTGTTTGGGGGCCGGTTGCCGTAAGTCGGCGGGCGGGAGTCCGGCGGTGGAAACATAGGAATCTTGGGGTAGCATCTTGATGTATCAGGGACTATTAAGAAGAGGAGGAGAACCCTCTTGTCTTTGCGGTAAAAGTGCCATCGGAATTGAGGCGATAGTCAAACCATGACTTGCGACTACCCCCGATAGGTCATCAATTTGAGCCTCATGTCGAAGTCTCATTTGTTCTACCAAGCTGGATCCAATCTTGGTGCATGCGAGGGATTTTGGAGGACGGAGCAACGTTATCCCCATCATTACCGGGCGATGCGAGACATTACGAAACCCGGAGTTGGAACAAACGGCGAAGGCGACGACGCGCTTGACTCTTCCCAGCGATCAAACGGTGACCCGGTGCCGAAACCAAGCTTTGTGCGGAGGCTGCGGGGAAAGGACACGAAGGTTCGAGATGTGCAGGAATGGAAGGAGGGTAGGTGTTTGGGCTTTTGGCTCATGCAACATGCGATTATTTGTTCACGTTTACTTAAAACATGTTTTATTAACCTAATCGGTTGGAAAAGATTGCTCTTCTTTTCGCAAACTACTACGATTCTGGATCGGTGGGCCCGTCACTACGTCTATAAGCCCTCGTATTCCACTGTATTTCGACCTCCCGGGGTGGACGGCCCGGGCGAGGGTCTATAGGGCAAGCGGGTCCCACCGCCAGAAAGAAAAACGATCCTAAAAGTCGGCGGGTAATCGAGTCTTAACGAGCATTCGATGTAAATTACGGACAAGGCGGCGTCGAAAGTCAAGATCATGTCAGGGGCTCGACAAAAAGTCGGCATGATTTGGGTGATAGCGTCCACGATTGATCTTGACTTGTCGTCGGTTAAGCCGTAATTAGGCATGGAATAGTCATTAATCCTTGATGACTCGGTGTCAATCTTTGGGAGTCGGTGTATAATTTGTGCCGGTCGAGCCGAAGTCAAGGCGCCGGTCAATATCTTGGTCAAAGTCTGCGGCGGAAAACCGGCGAGAACTTCGGCGATTAGGGACCCGAAAGATATTGAGTCGGTATGCCGACAAAGGCTTGAAAGGAAAGGTCTATACACGGACGGGGCATGACACGGACCCGGACTAAAAACCAACCGGGTCTCGGACAAAGTGTGTCACGGACAAGTGCATGGTCGACACGAGGCTCCATGGGATGTTTGGGTAGTCTGTGCTCATCAGAGAGCGTAATAAGACCAAACGGACCGCGACAAGGATTTCCCGGGTTAAGGACGTAGTGTGCGGTGTACGGTCACGTGCGCGTAGTGTGCAAGCGATCTATATTCTTTTACGAGTAAAATAGAGATTTTTTTTTATGTGTCTTAAAAATATGATGCATGATTTTTTTGGAAATTTTCTTTTTTTGAAAATCCTTTTTTTTTTGAAATTTTTTTGAAAATTTTAATGAGCACATAAGCACGAAAATTCCGACAGGTTAGGGACATTATTCCGACAGTCAAAATTTTGACTTTCTCGAGGCGGCCAAAACAACATGAAAGCGTGCAAAAATCAACACACACACAAAAATGATTTTCAAAGCGGGACGGAAGCTTGACCCTCAAAAGCTTTTTTTTTTTTTGAAAACGGTGATCCCGGTACGTGGGATTGTTAGACCACAATTTATCCCCGACTCGTGTTAGGAGGCGATAACGGGAAATTTAGTGGTTTCCACCAATATACCGAATACCATTTTTATTAAAAAGCTTAGTCCCAGGCGGAGTCGCCCTTTGTGATGAATGTTGCCTTTTCGCGGGAAAAATTCGATTTTGCGTTTCTTTGAAAAACCAAATAAAACCGGAAAAACGGAGTCGCCACGCCATTTTAATTTTGAGGGCCAAAACTTTGAAAAAGGCCCGAGATCAGAGATTTAGGTTCGGAGGTCATGTTACGCGTCGGGAAGGACGTTAGTGTGCACCCGACGCGCCTCGTAAAACGAGTCTTCCAAGCTGAAAATCATTTGTGTGTGTGTGTGTGTGTGTGTTTTGGCCAAAATAAGTTGAAACTCAGAAAAGTAAAAATTGGGATATCTTTTTAAGACTTTAAACTGATCCCATGATTTTTTGGAAGATTTTTGGATTGAGATTTGGTACTCAAAAGACCTTTTGAAGTTGAGAGCCATTTCTGCCAGAATGAAAAAGGCAGTGGACCTTTGATTTTAAAAGGGATTCAAGGGTCTTAAAACTTCATAATCTGGATAAACTCAGAAAAAGAAAGTTGTTCTAGACACCTTAAATAAAGTTTGTGCGAAGGAATTTTCCATTTTGGAGAAGATTTGAGGGGTCAAAACCTTCTGGAAACCTCAGATATGAGATCTGGATTCCCAGAAGCTGATGAACTAGCCTCTGAAAGAAAATTTGAAAAGAGGAGTTTTACTCACCCAAAAAATAAGATAAAAATATGTCTGGAAATCTCTGGATGTTGGCTACAAAAAGTATTTTGTAGTCAACACCCAATTCCAAGTTCATCTGTGTCCAAAAATTAAGACCATGGACTGAGGTCTGAGAAAATTGCTACTGGACAGCAACTTCTCAAGAAAGAAAATATGATTTTAAGGGGGGTTTTGCATCCATGCTTGTCCCCATTTCCCTAGGTTTTGGTTAGTGATCACTAGACATTTTAGTGGTGAATCAACTATACCAAACCATCCTTGGGAGTACATTAGGACTAAGCATTTCATTTGCTTGGGAAGGGGAATTTTACCCTTTGAAATCAAGATTTAGTGCTTGAAAATGGTTTTTAGGGTTTTGAAAGTGCATTTTTGCAAGTAAGCAAGAAAAGCTTTGAAAATAATGTTGATCTTTGTAGAAGATCATCCATGGAGATGGTCTTCCATGGTGATCTTCTTAGATCTAAAGAAAGAAGATGAAAGAACTACATTTTGTAGTTTGAAGATGCATGCATGGATGAGATTTAGGGTTAGGAAGAGGAGGGTTTACCAATCTTCCTTGTGTTCTTGAGTGTTTGGCTTGAGTATATGAGTGTTTAGGGATTTAATATGAGAGTGAGTGGATGAATATGAGTTGGGAAAGATTGGAGAGAAAAAGGTGACAATTCTTGAAGAATTCTCCTTGTTTTCTCTCTATATTTCGCCAGAGGTTCGGTGCAATTGTGTTCTTCCTTCTTATTTTTGTAGTGGAGGGCTCAATTTATAGCCCTCTGAGATGACAATCCCATCCGCGCGGACAAGTCCGGGCGGCGTGCCTTTGTTCATTAAATGCAGCTTCAGCTTTGGACAAGAAGAATAATCTTTTTCAAAATTCAAATTAACAGCCAGTTTTTTGTGTTTCCAGCCATTTCTATTTATGGTTTTCTTCTTTTGTTTTGCCTTTTGAGATTCTTTTTAAGGTTTAACCTTAAATAACAATGCCCATTTTACCCTCACTTTGTTAGAAATGTTAGGATAGTTAGGAATTGTTAGAAATGTTATAACTTTCGTTAATTTTCTAACGAAAATTCTAACAAGCTCAAATTGGAGCACTTACAGTGGCGACTCCGTTCTTTTTTCCGGATTTTATTTGGTTTTCAAAGAAACGAAAAATGGAAATTTTTTCCCGCGAATGGCAACATCATCACAGTGGCGACTCTGCTGGGGATCTTAGCTTTTTCTAAAAAAAAAATGATATTTGGTATATTGGTGGAAACCATTAAACTTCCCGTCATCGCCTCCTAACACGTGTCGGGGATAAATTGTGGTTTAACAATCCCACGTACCGGTATCATTGTTTTCAAAAAAAAAAAGCTTTTGAGGGTCAAGCTTCCGTCCCGGCTTTAAAAATCATTTGTGTGTGTGTGTTGATTTTTGCACATTTTTCGTGTTGTTTTGGCCGCCTCGGAAAAAGTCAAAATTTTGACTGTCGGAATCATGTCCCTAACTATCGGAATTTTTGTGCCTATATGCTTATGTGTTCATTAAATTTCAAAAAAAAATTCAAAAAAAAAAGATTTTCAAAAAAAAAAAAGAAAATTTTCAAAAAAAAAAAATCATGCATCATATTCTTAAGACACATAAAAAATTTCTATTTTACTCAGAAAAAGAAAATAGACTGCTTGCACACTACGCGCACGTGACCATACACTGCACACTACGTCCCTAACCCGGGGAAATCCTTGTCGCGGCCCGTTTGGTCTTATTACGCCTCTCGGTGCAAGCACATGACTACCCAAACATCCCATGGAGCCTCGTGTCGACCATGCACTTGTCCGTGACACACTTTGTCCGAGACCCGGTTGGTTTTTAGTCTGATCTGTGTCATGCCCTGTCTGTGTATAGACCTTTCCTTTCAAGCCTTTGTCGGCACACCGACTCGATATCTTTCGGGGACCCTAATCAGTCGAAGTTCTGCCGGTTTACCGCCGCAGACTTTGACCAAGATATTGACCGGCGCCTTGACTTCGGCTACGGCGGCACAAATTATACAGCGACTCCCGGCATTGACGAGTCATCAAGGATTAATGATTATTCCATGCCTAATTACGGCCTAACTGACGACAAGTCAAGATCAATCGTGGACATTTATCAGTCCAAATTATGCCGACTTTTTGTCGAGCCCTCGGACATGATCTTGACTTTGACGTCAGCTTTGTCCGTAATTTACATCGAATGCTCGTTAAGACTCGATTACCCGCCAGACTTTTAGGATCGTTTTTCTTTCGGTCGGTGGGACCCGCTTGCCCTATAGGACCCTCGCCATTTGTCCACCTGGGAGGTCGAAATACGGGTGGAATACGAGGGGCTTATAGACGTAGTGACGGGGCCCAGCGATCCGGGATCGAGTAGTTTGCGAAAAAGAAGAGCAATCTTTTCCAACCGATTAGGTTAATAAAACATGTTTTAAGTAAACGTGAACAAATAACTGCATGTTTCATGAGCCCAAAGCCCAAACACTTACCCTTCTTCCATTTCCACATATCTGAACCCTCATACCTTATCCCCCGCAGCTCCTCACAAAGGTTGGTTCCGGACACCTGGTCATCGTTTGATTAGTTGGGAAGAGTTAAGCGCGTCATCAGCTTCGCCGTTTGTTCTGACTCCGGGTTTCAGAATGTCTGCGTCAGCCGGTAATGATGGGGACAACGTCACTCCGCCTCCCGGGACCCCTCGAGACGAACAACGGTGGAATCGGTTATCGAAACGAGATGAGGTTACGACAGGGAAGCACGGTGAATAGCCTTATGGAGGCTATTAAGAGCCACGGTTTGGCCGCCGGCCTCAATCCAGATGGCACCTTCACCGTGGAAGAAGACGAGGATGCCAACCCCACTCTCGGTCGCCACGACTACTCCAGGATGCCACCACCCACCTCCTATGGTGCCACTACGAGAACCCATGCTCCTCGGTCTTCGAGTCGGCCCGGCTCCCAACCACGAGACCACGGACCCATGCGGCACGGCCTGAAATCGGTTCACGGTCCCTCGGTGGGGACAAAGCCGATCTGGAATGTCTTCTCATGGTTGGGGTTATCTCGGAATACCCCAACAAATTGGAATGCCACCTCGGTTCGGAACCGATCAATCCGGACCTTCACGCGGCAACGCGGTTCGGAATGCCGCCACAACTTGGTTACGGGCCACGGTCGGGAGCCCCTCCTCGAGAATAGTACTAGTTGTTTGCTCCTCACACAAATCCTTTCCTCACTCGAGACTTCCATGGGTTACCAAGCCTCCATCCGGTGTCATCCGAATCACCGGGACCGCGGTACCCCGGGTTATGCACCATCGCCTCGGCCCGGCCATACAATTCAACGATCGGGGACGGCGGCACCGCACCTAAGCCTACTTATGGGCCCCGATCTGGAAATCCAAGCTATCCGGCTACATCATGGGGCTGCCTCCACCTACTTTGCCGGTTGAAAACCCACGGCAAGCCGCAAGAGTTCTATCCCTTCGCCCGAGCTCCTACTCATGCTCCCCCGGGCAATTTGGGCCAAGGACAGGTTTTCACCTACGTCCCCGGATCGGCCGTTCCCTCCACCAGTCTGCCGTCAGTGGTAGCTCCTCTCTCTAACTCAGCCACTAGCTTGAATGACATGGTTCCGCCACAAGACCCTCGTCTGGCCTGGTTCATGGAGCAACACAAGGAAATGAAAGCACAGATCGCTGAATTGACTGCCAAGAAGTCTGCTTTCCGACCTACAGATCCGGACTCCATTGTTCCCCTGCCTCACAAATTCGTGATGCCTAATCTGGATCTCTTTGATGGGACTGCATGCCCGAAAACTCATCTGGACACATATACCTTGGCAATGAAGGCCAAAGGGTGCACCAATCAGCGGTTAGCGACTATTTCGATCTATCTTTGAAGTCCAGTGCCTTAAAGTGGTTCTTCGTTTGAAACCTAAAGCCGGGGCTACATGGGACCAGATTACCAATGCCTTCACGAGAGAAATATAAGGCCAACTTGGAGTGGGAAACAAATAGGGTTGACCTACAAACAACGGTGCGGCGTCCCGATGAGAATGTTGGGGACTTTTACAAGCGGTGGAATGCGAAACTCGGTGAAATGGCCATCCCTCCTTCCGAAGAGGAACAAGCTGGACATCTTCCGGTCATGTACGAAACCGCATCGAGAGCCTCCCTCAGTCACTTCCCGTACTCAGACTTACGGGCCATGGTTAAATCTGCAGCTAAGTTTGAAAAAGCTTACAATCAGCAATCGGCTGCTGCACCCGCTTACAGATATCGGGCTCCTCCTGCAAACACCGCCCCTGCTCTTGCCAAAGGCAGAGAAATGATTAATTATACGGGATAGGAATGTAATAACACAACTCCTTTTGCTCCCAGAAAACCAGCCGAGCCCAGACCACGGGTCATGAACCTCGAAAACTTTGGAATGCCTCTGAATGACATCTTTAGGGGACTGGTGAAAGAAGGCTTGCTGCGGCCTTTGGAAAATTTCCAACCCAGGAATCCGAATGCTCCCGTGGATACTACAAAGTATTGCGCTTTTCATCAAGCCCATGGACATCTAACAGATAACTGCTTTACTCTGAAAAAGGCAATCCAGGGGCTGATAGAGCAAGGAAAGTTGGAAGGCCCCGAAGGGCCTAATACAGTCAAGAATCCTCTGCCAAGGAACCATAATCAGGTAAATATGATTGAATGTGGAGAACCTTCGTACGACCAGAAAGATGCCGATGAAGCTTCCCAAATACCCATGGCCAACCTTGTCGAGGATCCTGAGTTCGGATTCTCCCTCAGCCTTGAGGACATTGAAATCAACCCACCTTGGTCTCATGTCCGAGACTCCTTGCAAGAATACGAGGCCCGCTATTTCTCGGATGAAGGGAAAGCCGATACTGGAGAACTGGGGCTGTTCCGGTCAAAACATGAAAGAACCATTTACACAAGATGGTTAGAACAGTCAAGAAAAATTGAACAGGAAAGCTTCAGACGGGCGCACATGCGGGGCTTATTAGCAAAGAAGCCGAAGAACATGCGGAGCTAGTACACTTCTGCAAACTGGCTATTGGAGAAGTCGAATACGATCCCGAAGCGGTGGCGAAGAATCGGAGGAGGAAGAACCCTTCTACATTCTACACGGTGTCAAATACGTGCCACCCCCTCTCACTCTTCCCCGGTTTACGGGAGGAGAAGGCGAGTCGCATCCATCACTTAGGGAATGGGAGCATATGACAATTCTGCGGTGCACGCACCCATATTCCCCTAACGGGTTCGATCGGCGTTCCCTCTCGCGAAATCCCGATAGTATGGGAAGATGATTCGATGACAGCGGCGACGATGATGATGACGAGAGCGAAGAGTCAGCTGAGGCCCAGGATCCGGAAACAATGCGGAACAATCACGCGAGAAATGAGCCCGTGGGGCCGGGCACAATGGTTGGTTATCGGCAAGCGGCGACGAAGAAACTTCGGAAGACGAATATGAAACGAGAGGATATGAAAGCCATGAAATTTCTGGGGCAATTTGAATATGTGGAGGTCATAGAATTCAACAACTTTGCCTACCATGCTTTGGGGAAAGGATTCTCGGACATCCGATCAGCGGATAGTTGAAGATTTGCTAGAAAGAGGGAGGCGACTCCCATTCTCCCAAATGAGAGAATAACCACAGTCGAGATCAAATCCGCCCGAAAGCAAGGTAACGATCCTTATCGGGGTTACCCCGAAAGAGGTCACCTTCCCGAATGTATGTCGGCTTTCGGAGAAGTCCTAGGCGGCATGATACCGGATGCGCCTCCAAACACAAAGTGCTATAATCATCTCCAACTACGAATATTACGAGAAAGGAACCGAGAATGGCTGCACTATCACAGGGAATGAGATCGAAAAGCCGCCGAGTCCCGACAATAGCGACTCTTGTTGTATGATAACCATGAGCAAGCGAGGCTATGAGAGTGAATCGGAGGACGCCACAGCTGCGTGGGCCATCCAGGGAAACAACACAACCCCGGACTCAAAAGCCGTGACTTGGGAAGCGGTCATAAGGGCCGCCCGGGAAGGAGCCGATGCACGGCTCGGCCCCTCACCGTTGCTAGACTCCGTCAGACGGTGGCCAATAGCCAAAAGGCTCCCCGTTGACCTTAGCGGCATTGAAGAAATCCAGCCAAGAAGCGGCGATGAGGAAGTCAACTGTTGACCCGATCCAGCAGATCTTCCAAGGAAATCCCAAGGCGAGATAAGAAGGCCACGAGATCAAGCACCGAAAGAAGATCGCCGCCCCTATGCTAAGGCAGTGAAACTCCAGGACCCGAAAAAGAAGATCCCGTGCTCACCCGGTTAGGCGGACACGGGCCAACATTTCCCTCTGGTCTCTACTCACTTCGTCCTACCCCCATAAGCTAAAGCTGGAAGAAAGCCTGGCTCGCACTCTAGTGCCTATTGATGCTACTCCCGATGACGTAGTACAGTTGATTGGAAACATCCACTACGGGAACATAATCACTTTCTTAGACCTTGATCTCCCTCAATTTGGAGCCGTTCACAACGAGCCTCTCTTCATCACAGTCCAGTTGGATGAACGACGCCTCCCCCGAGTTTTGGTGGATAATGGGTCTGGAATGAATATCCTCCCGGCAAAGATCATGAGCCTGCTCGAAATCAAGACTACAGATTTAAAGCCTTCTTCCCTTACAGTCAAGGCTTACGACTCAACATCTTGAGCAGTCCTTGGAGTCGCTACTTTGGACCTCTGGTTCGGCAAGAAATTGATACCTGTGGAATTCCAGGTTATCGACATCCCAATCACTTTCAATGCCCTGCTGGGAAGACCGTGGCTCCATCAAGTCAAAGGGCTCGCTTCAAGCCTCCACCAGTGTGTGAAATTCATCTAGGATGGGGATTTGACAACCATTTACGGAGATTTAGTCACTTTAGAGGGCACAGATACGGGTGGAATACCTATTCTGGAAATCAAACATGATGAGGACGGCCTTATGCTGACAGGCTTCACAATCGAGCCTCCTAAGGCCCAAGTGTGCAACGTTGATCTGACAGTCATCCGGGATAAAATCCCTCCGGTCCTGAAAATGATGAGAAGGATGAGCTACCTGCTTGGCTTAGGTGCAGGTAGCGCCCGACAAGGAATCCACAAACCCATCGAGGTTAAAGGGCAGAAAAATCGCCATGGCCTGGGATATGAGCCCCCCTCAGTGGACACTGCAAAAGGGAAAATATTTGAAGCTGCCACAGGAAGAGTCCCAGTCGACGACCCTAAATCTCTCCCTTTCAGTCCTAATTTGGCTGACTACTTTGTAAAGGGTACCACACAACCAGGAAACATCACAGAGCCCACTCTTACGGCAGGGTGGCCAAAGCTACAAGATAGCCTCAACAAGTTCAGGGGAGCCAAAGCTAACCCGGTCCGTAGAATGTTTCTGGACCTACCCAAGATACCCGGGGCTACCACTACCATGAAGAGTGAGTATACCTTCCGAGGCGTGCCTGACCTAGTAGAACAGTTCGAGAAGCTTACTACCACAACCCCGATCGCCCAGGAAGATCCGAAGCCTGAGCTCGAATTGACAGTACCAAAAGCTAAGGCCACAGAATTTCCCTCAGATGATTGGGATGGTCTGGTTATGCAGCAATTGTTCGAAGAAGAAGTCCAGGTGCCAGATCTGATTGATCTCGGCTCGGTCCAAGAGATGATAGCAACAATTGAGAAAGGAAAACAGAAACGAGACAGTTCCCGAGTCATGAGGCCACCAATAGCAAAGCCGCTAAAAAATTGGGAAAACCTCTCAGGCCCGTCCGCGACCAAGGAGGAAATGATCACCAAACTTGGATTGATCCCCCGTCCCTTTGTGTCAATCTAGGACAAGTACTCCCAGTCTCTCATTGTTAAGATCGAGTCTCTAGGGTCGTCCGATGGCCTTACGCCTGAAGACTACGAGTCTGTAGCAAGCGCTGTATTCCCTTTCGTTTTCAATGAAATGACGAACCTTTCTGAGTATCCCTTGATTGCCACTTTAACTAATGATGAATTAATTAATAAAAAAAAACATTTAATAATAATTCATTAGATAAAGAAGCAGACACATTAAACGAAAAAAAAAAAAAAATCAAACAACAATAAATAAATAAATAAATAAATAAATAAATAAAATCTTTAAGCATGTCGTCCGGAAAGAGGAAAATCGAGCCCAAGCTGCCGAAGAGATTTTGACGAGTGTGAATCTGGGAACGGCGGAAGAGCCTAAAGAGACGCAGATTGGAAATTTCTTCGAAGGAGCTGAAAAGGATGCCTTATGAAATCCTACAAAATCCTCAAGGAAAGTAGCCCTCTTCATCAAAGAGAACATCATATGCCGATACGGGTTGCCAGCCGAAATCATTTCAGATTATGGATCCCACTTCGAAGGGGAATGCGACAGGCTGCTGGCGGAATTCCGAATAACCCGTCACAAGTCATCTCCTTACAGGCCCCAAACCAACGGAGCCGTCGAGGCAGCAAACAAGACTTTGGAAAACATCATCCGAAAAATGGGCATCCAAGGCGAGAGATTGGCGAGAAGTTACACTGGCACTCTGGGGCTACGGAACATCGGTCGAACGGCAAGCGGGAAACACCGTTTGCCCTCACATACGGAATGGAAGCCGTACTCCCAATCGAGCTAGAAATCCCCTCGCTCAGTATGCTGTTGGAAAGCCAGATCAACGAGGTTGAATGGCTCCAGAGTCGCCATGATGAATTGACCCTGCTAGATGAACGCCGATTGAAGGCCATGGAACACATCCGAGCCTACCAAGAGCGAGAATGGCGAGCCTTTGACAAGAAAGTAAAGCATCGGGAAATCCGAGAAGGTGATCTCGTCTTAAAGAAAGCCCCCGGTCCGTATCAACCCCCTCGGCAAATGGGAGCACATGCAGGTTGGACCATACGTCGTCCCGGAAGATCTTCTCCGGAGGAGCCATGCAACTTGCGAGACCTCGACGGAAATCCCTTTGTACACCCGGTGAATGGTGACAAGGCTGCGCGAGATACTACGCGTAAAACAAAAAAAAGGAAACAAAAAAAAGAGTGCCAAAAGAGTAATACCCAACTAGGTTGAAAACCCGAAAAGGGCGGCCTAGGTAAAAAACAGGGTTGCACAAAAAAAAAACAACAACAAAAAAAAAAAACAACACAAAAAAAAAACAACACAAAAAAAAAAAAACAACAACACAAAAACAAAATCGACCAGGTTGAACTACGACCTGAGCTCCTCAAAATGAGGGGAACGTAGGCAGCCGGAAACGGTTCGGTCTAAAGCACAAATAAAAGTCAAAATCTGACATCAATACACTGATCAGACCATGAAAGCGTCTCGAAAAACTCTGAAGCAATTCAAATATTCATTACAAGTTAAAAAACTTTTTGATGAGTCTAAGCCCGATTCATTCCTACAGCGGCAACTTTGCTAAAAGAAATTAAGATACATAATCAAACTAATGTATGCCATGACAAGAAAGGGATACTCGGAAACCTCAAGGTCCTCCAAGCCACTCGTGCGGCCTCTCCCTCTTCTTCCCCCTTCGAGTCTTCTTCTTACGAGCAGGAAAAATGTCGGTCTTCCTCCTACCAAGCTCTGGTATAGGAACAGGATCTATCAAACCAGCCTCTGTCAGGGCCTTAGTAGCCCTAGCGTCATCTCTCATCTCCTGTAGCCTAGCTGGTAGCATAGGAGCCCTCCTCTCCTGTCTCTTGACGTAAGCCTCATAGTCGGTCACAGCGTCTCCGCTCTTATCATGAGGGTTGGCCCTCGCCTCGGCCCTCCTCCTCTCGAAAACTGTCAGGTCCTCCGCACCCACAATGGCCTCACGCCGCCTCAAAATAGCCATCTGAGTCTCTCCAAAATGCCTCTCGTACCAATTCAAGTACCAAGTGGTCAAGAACACCGGTCTCGGACGCCTGAGGATAACCCGAGGAGGAAAGACGTCATACCTCCATGCTCGGGAAAGAAAGGAAAACACCGAAGGATCATCCATAGAAGCAGAAGCCACCACCCTGGTGGCTATATCATCAAAGTCCTCCAAAGGAACCTGCTCCAAGCCAAACTATCTCAGAACCAAGGACGGAATATAGAAGGCTGGGTGAAAGCCGGAAGCATGACCACATGAGACCCGTCTGAAGCACTCTGCGAGTCTCCACCCGCCAACAAGGCACTCGACCATCGATATCTTACGCGGCGACCGGCCATCCAACGCTCCCATGAGCCACGATCATCAAAATCTACAGCAACCCCTCTCTGGCGAATGTCCAAGGCTTGATCATATCGGGAGTCTCCCGAAGAATCCCCAAGCGCTCCATCGGCCACGAGTCAAGAGGAGCAGGCTGCCCCGTGCATATACCGCTTCCCGGTAGCTTGCCCTATCGAGAGCATGGAAAGTCTCCCCCGGGATCGGAGGTACAACATCTACGCCCAAGCGACAATGAACGACTACATCCGGCGAGACCGATGACAGAGCCCAAAAGAATAGACCATGAACAAGGTCCCGAACATGCAAAGTGCAAAAGCATCCCAATAGGCATCGTCGAGCAAGCCTAAGCCCCTAAATCTATCGGGAAGGCTGGAAATATCAAAATGATCGGGACCACGAGATCATACCTTGCGCTTCCTCCGGGGAAAGATGAAGGAGGTTGCACAATCTGTCAACAATAGAAGCCCCTCCGGGCAAAGGAACCGCTATCTCTTCCACCTCCGGACCACCAAGCAAGGCCCGAAATTCTTCCACGGTCGGAACAATCTCGTTGAAGGAAAGGCAAAAGACATGCCTTCTAGTATCCCAAAATGAGGAAGAAGCCCTCAGAAGATCGTAGTCCGAAATCAATTCCTTGAGAGACCATAAGCACTTCACCTTGTACCTTTCTTCAAAGAAGGACCTTCTCTCATGCATGATCTCCCGGGACCAATCCTTGAATTTGTTAAAGAATGACATTTGGGATTCTTGGGACAATTTTGATGGAGCTTTTCTAAGGTTTTCCATGGTTTTTCTCTCTCTCTCTCCCCGAAAATGGCTGTTTGGACTGGAGGTTGAAGAGGATATTTGAATTTGAAATAAAGCAAAACCAGATCTGAAGCAAAATTAAAGGACAATGTCAGATGCAGGACCCCTCCGCGCGGACATGATTGTCTCTCATCAGAAAAATCTGCAACAGTCCAAACTGCTGAACCAAAGAGGAATATTCCGTCCCGGTTGCTTGAAACCTGTGCAAAAAAAAAAAACCTCTCCAAACCAGTCCATATACCAAACACTAACACCCTTGCCAAAAAACCAGGGCTCATGCAACATTGCATTCATACTGCATTGCATTCATAAAAAAAAAATAAAACTAAAATCCTAAATTATTACATTCCAAAAATAAAGGAAGTGTGCAAAAAAAAAATCAAATAAAAAAAAAAATAATAATAAATGACAATAATCCTAAATTATTACATCCCAAAAAAAAAAAAGAAAAAAATGTGCATAAAAAAATTTGTACAAATCTCAATCTCGGAAAATCGAGTCTAAAAAAAAAAAAAAAAAGAAATCAATCGGAATCCCTAGCGCCAGACGTCTGTCCCGGTCCCTCTTGCGGCTCGGGCCCGCCTCATCGGGAGCCACTGAAGATCTCGGGCTCGGAATCGTCCTCGTCTCCGAGAAGAGGCTCGTCGGGACCAACGGCACGCTACGATAGGGCAAGCCAAGATCTGCGAAAAAATCATATCCGAAGGTGAAGGCGTCGGATTCCTGGACGTACGAAGACGACCCACCATCTTTGCCAAACGATGTCCACTGCCCGTGTGGATCCCGAGAATGACATGATCCGAAGGCGGCACGCGCGAGGGATCAATGAGAGGAGGCAGAGGAGTCTACGAAGAAGTCTACGAGCGAATAGGGAAGTCTCCGCGACGGGCGCCGGCGCGTGGTCGCCTCGCTCCTAGCACGAGGAGCCCCGCAAGCAACCATCCTCTGATAAATCTCTTAGCTCAGATCACTTGCTTCGTCGGCTTCTCGACGACCACCTCAGCGCACAAAAGCAAAAGCGTCGAAGCTTGATTGAAGCGAAAAATGATGACGGGAAAGAAAACAAAAGACAAAAAAAAAAAAAAAAAAAGAAAGGTGGGAAGAGAAGCCGTACCTTCATACCGGACGAGGCGGAAAGCTCGTGGAAGCCGCTCGAGGGAGGATCTGCACCCTCAATCGGACCCCATCCTGGACATATGAAAAATCCGTCCACGGGTATCGCGGGATCCCAAACCCCTCTCTATCCAGAACCTGGGGCATCCTCAGCCTCCTCAAAACAAATACGGGGTATGGGTCAGTCGCCACAAATGTCGAAAAGTGCTGGCCGGCTCGGTAATCATCCCAGGTCGCAGATCTATCACTCGGGTGCATCATATCGGCTGGAGGCTCCACCGGTGTCATCAAAGGCGAATTCACGCCATGCTGGCGCGTCACCCTCTCTCCCAGGTAATAGACACCGCCGGTCAGACCTCTCGGAATCCTCCATTGCACCGTCCATATCTCGGCGCCCTTCGGTGCGCCACCTCGAAACGATCCCAGGGATAGAATATCATCCTCTCATCCGTCTCAGCCTCCGTCAAAGGAAGGCAATCCGCGTATCTGAGAGTCGTACGCCCCCTGGAGCTTATCTTCTCTCGGGCATGCTTGGACCAGGAGCGCATGGTTGGATACACCCCGACGTACTCCGCCGGCTGTCGCCACATCGTGACATGGAAAAACTCCAACGCCCATACCTGCGAAAGGTAAAAATCAAATCAATCCAGTGCAAAAGAAAAGTGTGTGCTCAAGAAAAAAAGGGAAAGCAAAGAGAAAGCTTATACCTCCAGGGCAAACTCAAAGCAGTACAAGGAGCTCACGGCCTTGTTTGTACCAATCAAACAAAGTAAAGCTCTGCCGGCCGGCTTCTCCCAGGAGACGTCTCCGGCCATCTCCATGTCCTCGAGGACCTCTGCCAGAGGCAAAGGCTGCCGTCCCCTCGGCGTGTCCAAAAGGGTGCTCGAAAAAGCAAACCATAAGAAGGCCACGGGCAATGCGCTCAGCGCCTATCCTCTCCTCCCCAGCCTCGTAGCTCACAATGGTCTCCACAATCTTCCCGTAGACCACGACATACTCCATCCCCATCCCCTTTTTGGGAATAGGGGAAAATCCCAGAAGAGCCTGCAGATCCGCATCGCTGTAGCCATCCCGCCACTCAATTCTGCGTCCATTGAAGGACAAACCCGTGATCGCAGCGTAATCAGAAGGCGTAACCGTAGCCTCGTCCCAGAAGAAGTGAAACGTGTGGGTCGCATCCCACCAGTGCTGCGCCAAAGCAAACATCAGACCCTTGCTCTTCGGGAACTTGACCAATCCCCTCAAGCACTCAATGAACTCCCAAAGCCCGGTCTCAACAACAATCTGTCTCGGACTCGGCAAAGCTCCTCGGCCCGCATTCGGAAGCCGGTCCCACAAGTCAACTACAGACTCCACCGATCCTCGAGTCTTCATCTTATTCAGCTGCTCCGTCACGTAGTTGTTTCCACCCTGCAATAAAAAAAAAGAAAATGTCAAAAAAAAATTTGCATTTGCATTTGCACAGAAAAAAAAGAAGAAAGCATATACATGCATCATTCATCACAAAAGTTTCGAAGAAAATTCGGCAGCATAACGGCATGCAATGAACCGAGCCCCATTTTTCTCACAAAAAAAAAGAGAGACAGTTTTCAGCAAATCCCAACCAACATGCATACATGCATATCACTCATCATCAAAAAAAAAAAAAAGATCCTACATTCATACATTCACACAAGGAGTCAACGGAAGCAAAAACTCTGTCCCGTTTTCACAAAATAACATGCATTCAATCAACGGGAGGAAAAATCCGTCCCACTTTTCAAAAAAAAAAAATCATACATTCATATCATCATCTCATGTTGGCAAAATGCCAACTCTTTTCTCAAGCAAAGTGCACATTTTGGAACACCAACAAATTCATTGCAACATGCATATCATCAAGATCAATATTCAAATTTCAAAAAGAAAAATCACAATTTTCAAATTTACAAAAAAAAAATGGCGAAAATGCCAATTCTTTTTCCAAGCAAAATGCATACTTTGGAATACCCATATACTCATTACAACATGCAAAGCATCAAAATCATGATTCAAAGCCAAGAACATCAATCATTCGAATTTTCAAAAAAAAAAAAAATCAAAAATCACCCAAAATTCAATTTCAAGCAAGAAATCGACAAAGGAATCAAAAGAATTCGAAGAATACCGTTCGGAGACTCGGATCGGTGGCCCAATGTTGCCAAGCATCGGGGTATGGCTCCTCCGCAATAGATTGCGAAAGAGTATAATGCCTCCTCATTCGGACGAGCTCCAATCGTCTCTCCGCTACCGGGCCACGTCCTTGGCCTTGAAAAACACCTTCCCCGTGTTCCATTGCTTGAAAATCGAAGAAAAATGGAAGAATTTTCAAGCTTTTTGGCCTTCAATGGCTTCCTCCCTCGGCTCTCTCTTTCTCTCTCTCATAATTGCAGAAATTTTGAAAAAACTGAATGGGGAAGAGAAAGGGCGTTGGCCCTCATTAAAACCCTCTGGAACACGCTCCTATCCGCGCGGACAGGATTGTCAGGGTCAAAATGACCCTTTTGCCCTTTAAAAATCAGGACTCTGCAGCTTAGTCCCAAACTTGACAAAGTTAACCAAAGTTAACCAAAGTCAACCCCCTTTCAAGGAAATCATCAAACGGCAGTC